>JAOTQE010080469.1:0-28259 GCA_025631205.1 Nesometra sesokonis
GTTCTTATTCTCCGAAGGCACACTTACTTCATTCAAACTCCTGTAGGGTCTGTGTTGCTCAAAACAGATATATTTCGAATGATTCAGTTGTTTTTCTTTCTCTTGTCTGTAATGACGTGTTCACTCGATGAGTGAATAGGTAGACATAACAATACCTAAGAGCTGTTTTCTGAAATATACATTTTTTACATAAATTCATGTGCTACCTTTGCCCCATTGGCTTGTTGCTGCTTGATCGGTCTAAACTACTATGCTAAATAATGCTATGGGATGCCTGTTTAATAGTAAATTTGATTTTATATTTCTATTCTAATTCATGATTTGACATTTGCAAAAAAAATCAAAGCCTAAAATCCTCGTTGATAGTCTATATTCCTTCTTTAAAATTTGAATTTGGTTGTTTGCAGCGTGATGGTGAATGAGATTACCAACTCCTGAGGGCTCTGTTAAAGAACCATTGCAAATCCATAGAACAATATAAAGGGAAATGTAAGATACAGTATTTAATAAATAGGTTATCTAGTACAAATAATGCGATTTTTAATCTATTAATCTGGAGGATATGTATAATAATATTTGGAGGATTTTATTAATTGTGTTTATACCATGTTTCATCATAAACGTGTTTTGACAATTTTTAGTGTTAATTCACTATTTTCTTGCCTTCATTCAGAACAAATTCTCAGACGATTAAAACAAGAATATAGTGTGATTGTATATGCTGTATGCCTTACTACCGGTATCCTAGTAAAATAACTGGCATAACCTATTTCCAAACTAAGTCGTCGAATTGGGCTAACTTCATTAAATAACAAACAAAATGTTATATGGTCCTTATTCCAAAATATGAGGTCTCATACAAATCATAATATATAATTCATAAAATTGTTGCCCTGGTGTCGCTGTTGCAGTAAAAATCTATAGCCCAATTATTTTTCTAATCGATTACATTCTAAGAATTATTATACTTAAGGGACCATTAGTAAAAAAAAAATAAGGGGTAAAATTTACACGTTTTATTATATATACCTCTTGCTGTTCACCGTAGTAAACGCGACATGTGTTGTTTTAATACTCAACATAATGGCGTATATAAATTATATAAAATAGTTGGTCTATAAAATCACTGGAATTCAAAATAGGTAAAGAGCATTATGGAGAATTACACAAACACACCTCTGTATTGCATCTTCTATATATATAAACAAAACCAGAATGACAAAAACAGGTTTTAATATTGGAGCAAAGGTTTTTCTTAAAGTAAAAATATCCTCAAAATTAATTAAGTAACCTATTTTTAAGGAGTAGCATGCTTTCAATTTCAAAGTCATCCATATTTAAAATATCAGGTAGTCACTTTGAAGAAAACTACAGCGATAATGAAAAATAATTATAGTCATAACGATATATTAATATGAACACTTTGCTCCAAATAATTACAAACAAATCTATGTATAAGTTGCAATATATGTTGCCACCTGTCTTTTCAATGTTAGCGATAAAATCAGGTTTGATTACCATCATAAAAGTTGTTCAAGTATTACATATAGGTTTCTCAATATTAAGTAATGATCTGTACATTAAACATGACACTAGACAGTTTTGTATCGTCTTCCATATATGATATATATCTTTCTACTTTTCATGTCTTGTTTTATGTCAGGTTATTATTCATGCCTGGTTGGAAGTAAAGAACTTAATTTCTGTATATATGATTTAAGATCCAGTTAAGTTCATTGTGATATGTATAGCAATTTATCTTTATAGTATAGTTCCGTAACTTCTACTTATTAAAGCAAGGTTGTATGTGTTTTGACATGGACTATAAATAAAAGTTACATAGAATCGAATTGACTAAACGTATACGGGTAGTGAATTAGCGAAATATCGTCAATAATAATAATGATAATGATAATGATAATGATAGTGATAGTGATAGTGGTAGTGGTAGTGGTAGTGATAGTAATAGTAACATTAGTAATAATAATAATAATATAACACAGTGCACTTCCTCATACAAAGTTGGTGAAACGGTTGTGGTTTTCCTCTAATCAATGTTAAGAGATAAGAACTCTTGTTTGTCGTCTGTTTCTCTTCTTGGCCACCTTTATCTACGTTGTTATGATGAATAGTGTTCTATATACTTGGGGTAAATACTACCAAAATAATATTTTGGTAGTGGTGTTACGTGGTGTTACCCACGCCAGTGTGAACCACAATTTTCCAAATCAGGGTCAAATTTTCCCCCTTTTTCCAAGTGTAAAATTATTCCGAAAATTGTAAGAAATACACAAAAGTATAAAAAAATTGAATGATATATTTATCACAAAAATATACTATATGAATAAGCTAAAAAAATATAATTTCACAAATTGCAGAAAATGGACCAACTGAGTATAAAAATCTACGACTATCCACAAATAGTTCAAAATTGTTGTGTTTGGGAAATTCAAAGATTTGTTTTAGACCAGGTAAAGCAATCGATTGCCATGAAAATTATTATTGTTTATTTCATTTGTATACATGTATATACAATAATGTTTTTACTATAATACTGGTGTACTGGTCCATGCATGACCCCTGCCGTGGACAGCTGAAGTAGCGCAAGTAAAACCAAGTACTGGCTACATGACATGACGTGACCCGTAGGAATGGAGTAGAAAGACATAAAGAATGTGTAACATCTGGTCCACAGCGCCATGAGAATTTTCTAGATAGATACTGGCGCGTATATAAATGTACAACAATACTAATATTATACAATTATTAACCGTTAACCATGCTGGTCTCCTTCTAGAGAACAACTTACATTAGCACTATTGGAACTTAGAGATTGGAACAGTACATTACAACGGCTAGAGAAGAAGTGGTGGTACGATAAGGGTCATGGGTGTGACTCCAACGACCCCAATGCACAGGTACATTCTAATGTCAGTGAATAATATTTCAATTAATGTGCCACATACCAAAAACGTTCTAAGTTATATTTGTCTGGGTTTATCCAAGGCAGATTCGATTCATATGTACTGTATTTGAATCTTGACACTTTGTCGAATTTAACAGATAATGAGTAAGAGACGAATCTAAAAATAATAGGAAAATCTGGTAAATACTGGTATAGCTGAACCTCCCTGTGCAGACACCTCTCGTAAGCGGACACAACCCATAACGAATACCAATTTAAAAGCACGTTTGTTCTTCCTATCTGATCAGTGCATTTGGTACCTCTCGTAAGCGGACACCTCTCGTAAGCGGACGTGGACACTTTTTGTCTTAAAATTTGGATTTGTTGTGTGTGTTTTCTGTACAATAAATACAAATTTTTCTATAAAATATTCCTTATTACTGTAATGGCAGAGAATCATACTACTCAACCAATCTTAAAAATGACAAAATATTTAATGAAATACAGATTGCGATGTCTAGAAATTTGACAGGCCATATGTGATGAGAAAGCCGTGAAATTTGAGAAATAATGACGTATAAATAATTTTACAACGTTAGCCCTCTATCCGTCGAAATTCTCTAAATCGGACACCACTCATAAGCGGACACTTTTTCCGGACTCGATGGTGTCCGCTTAAGAGAGGATCAATTGTATATCATTAGTGGCACCGCTAAAGATACAGGCTGTTACGGACACGTTCAAAAAAGATGTTAATCAATATACGCGTGTGTTTGTGTCTCTTTAGTCATAAGCACCTCTGTACGCGCACATATCAGTTTTTGCCTGCCTTTTTTATTGAAGTAGCATGTTAATGTAGTTTTATAAGCCACATATTGCAACAGAAGTCCAAAACAAAAAAACTAAATGCCAATATTTACTTTTAAATTGCAAGATTTTGGATTTCATTATTTGCTAAATTTTTTAAACTTCCATTTTTAATTCTTAAGTAGACTGTTCTGACTTGAAAACAAACGGAAAGTTTGGTGAACGTTGTTGTTTCTTTTTAGGTAGCCCTATATCTTGATTTATTTTGTTTTCTTTTATTAACGAAATTGAAATTACTAATTCTTCGGATTCAGATGAAATGATTTTAAAGAATAATCGTATGTTAAATGCGGCAGTTATAACAATCATGGTTCATAAGCGTCCTTGAATTCCTTTAAAGTCCTGGAAAAACAAACATGCATTTTCCAGAACTGAAAACCCCTTAAATATGCTAACTGCCCTTGAATGGCCTGAAAATTTCATGATATTGAAATTTAGGTAAAACATAGTTATTTTCATAACATTCAAATGTTGATTTTATTCTTTTGGACCACGCATGGCAAGACCATTGATTGAGTGTCCTTAAAATTTAGAAACTATGACCCGGAATGTCCTTGAAATGGCCTTGCATTTTACTTGTTTTAAGGTGTATGAACCCTGTAACAATTATTTACATAAAGTATTTCATTACAATTAATAACATATTAACTTATTTTGTTTCAGGATACTGCTAGCGCCCTCACATTAAGCAGTGTGGCTGGTGTATTTTATATTCTCATCTGTGGGCTTGCTCTTGCAATTATTGTCGCCATCCTGGAATTCTGTATGAGAAGTCGTAAACACATAAGGCAGACGAGAAAGGTAGTTACTATTCTACATCCAAATGACATTTTGCGATCCTTCACGTAACTTATAATTAGTGCAAAATAGTTTATCATTTCAAAAATAATGACGCGACAGAAAAGCACTCAGAAATTAAAGCAAAATGTCAGATATTACACGCATTTCTTTTGAATTATGATCAAGCAACTTTTATTAACACTAACATCGTGTCTAGAAAGACGGCATGTGCCCCATTTACACATACTTAAAATTTACACCGCGAAAATCGAATAAGTAACATTTATACAAAAATGTAAAAGAAAATGGTAAATTTATGAAAAACATACAGATTAAACTAAATAAATTATGAACATCCATGTATTTCCCTTTTAAATTTAGTAACGGCTAATCTTAAAATAACAGAGTTCGTGTGTCAATGCGGTCGATTTTGTAGATTTGTACCGATGATACTCGAAGATGCCGAAGAAGGGTACTGAAATTATCGTCACATTTACATGATAATCACTCACTTGGAATCGTACGTTAATGAAAATGACAAAAACAAATGTTAGAAACGTTAATTCAAATTCTGTTGGTTAATTATTAATCAACCATGTGCTTAAGATAATAATGAGTAGCTTCATAATTCATAAATAACTATTTTTTTTTATTTTTATCGAATTTATGCCTCCTTTTACATGCCTCTGTCACAATTACGCGAATATGCCGAAGTACGGTACTGGAAGTTTCGTCACATTTTCAAAATAAAAACTCACTGAATCGTACATTAATGAAACATGACAAAAACAAATATAAAAACACATTATGTTGGGAACATAAATTAATTTGGGTTACTTATTAAACAACCATGTATCTTAACCAGGGAACAGTTAAATTACATTAACTGTTCCCTGGTATTAACATCTGAGCTGCTGTATTACTATCCCTAATGCCTTTTTTAGTATCAACAAATTTTGACTTAGTCGAGTCGCCATCTTGAATCACGACCAGCAGTTGATAATGTTGAAATTACAGTAAACCAAGCAGTTGGTAGATAAAACTATTATAACCATACTTTAGCTTCTCTCGAAAAAGTAAGATTAAAATAACAAGTAGACCTATATAAATATTCGAATGTAATTTGTTTCCAATGCCATATGCAACGGGGTAATTAATTAAGTCCGAAGACTGGTTTCCAATTAGAATCCTTCTGGTGGCGATAAAGCAATTAGGCACTCGTTTGTCGAAGTGTCTGCTGTGACTTAAACGTACACAGGACTTTGTTGCATATGAGACAGGAGGCTTAACGTCTAATCCAGTTCTGATTTATTATGCGGTTTATTTAGTCCAATTTCATGTTGTAATAAAGACACATGTTATGATTTATAGAAAATATAACTCGTCTACAACAACTCATGCGGGAGAGCATTGAAATAATGCAATTATTGACAAACCCAAAATAATGAAGACACTGGACAATTCTTTCTCCAACAGTCTACTTTCTTTCGAACAGTATTATCTTCATTCCCTTGATACAGGCATATGTATGTCCATGTATCACTGGTCGATGTTCCTTTTCTAAAAGCACTACACAACCGACCTTTTATATTAACATCATTACATGAAAGATCATGTTTCTATGAAGTAATTTGCTTTTGACTACTTTGTAGACAAGTTCGAGAAATGACTTCGTGAATTATTAACTTACAAAATTATCTCACATTTTGTATTTGTCGAAATTATACAGCATACAACTAATGTCATTATACACAATATACAATATGAATTAAACATATTAAAATTAAAGATGTCTTCTGTATGTAAAATATAAAGAATAGAGCTGGGTTAATAATATACTTTTATCAGGGAATAAATCAATAGTATGTGTTATTAATTATAAGTTTTGTCTAATAGTGAAATGCAGATGAGATTTTAATAACAATTGTGCAGAAGTGTAGATAATCAGCAGAACGATTAATTCAAAATGGTTATGATTCGTTACCAATTAATTGTATTAATACAATTTGCGACTAATCAATTTATTTAAACGTGTTGGATTTAAATAACTTGGTGTAATTAGCCCACTTTTGTTTTGCTTCAGGTTTGTCGTTCGGTATTTGTTAATTATAAAAATGATTATAGCATCACAGTTTACATGCTATCATGTAGAGATATCCAGCTAAAATACCCTGGCAAACTAAGGTTAATAGTCAACCCCAGTCTGATGGTAAGCTATCACAATCGAGTTTAGAGACTAGGATATAATGAAGTGTTATCGAATTGCCAGTTTAAGAACTGCGTTCAAATCTGCATGAACACATGGTGTGTGTATTAATGGCTTGGATAGTCTTGCCAGAATCGCTTTCAACCGCATTCAACCGCGTTCAAACTTCTGTGAACTCATGATGTGTATATTCATGGCTCGGCCAGTCGTTGCCAACCGACTTTACCACTCAGCCACGGTCAATCCCATATCTAGCAACAATAATATAAAATACAAATTATCAAGATAAAATATTCACCATTAAAAGGAAAATATACTTGTTGGTAAGTAAATTAACGTTGAATAATTATCTTTTCTTAGTCCTCATTCTAAGTGGCGTAAAACTTTGCCATTGAAGCTTAATTGTACCACACACCAAAACAAAAAAGATGTTCTTCAATGAGTTTGTAAATTCAATATGTATTATTCTCACATTAAAATTGTACATATTGTGCATTGATTATATCCTATAAAAAGAACGAAATTCGTTAAAAAATGTGCAGAAATTATATAATTACATGTGTATATGTGTAGAAAGACTGTAAACAAATTTACTTCACTTTTCACAATAAAAAATATGATGGAATGACTAGACGGAGGAAATGTGTTTGGAAAGGTTACGGTGACAGCACGATTTGGTGTAAAAGAAAACCAGGAAACAGTTAAATGTTCCCAGAGAAAACCGTGACTAACGTTATTTTTGTATTATTGTTCGAGATAGCTTAACTGTGTCCCAGGGATTGCTAATCTGTTGAGATATGCATCCGCTATAGATGTTTATTAAAAAAGAAACTATAGCCATTATACCAAAATTATTTTTGTTGGTAAATTTAATGTTTATATTTTTTTTATTTCCTTTGTTAAATAACGTATAATGCAATAAATGTAAAGTTGATCTCCGTTCGTTAAAATGTAATTAAAATAGAAATACTTGTTCAAGTTCAAGTTCAAGTATATTTATTCAAAATCATTTCAATATTGGTAACAATTACAATAATCATGCAGTGATTTCAAGATGATAAAAACAATTTACAATAAAATAATATAGTAACATTAAGTTGAAATGAGATGGAAAAGGGCATTCAAATACAAGCAAAGGTTTTAAACATGAAGCTCGAAATAAATTTTAAAAATATATTACTTAACTACAAAAAAACCGAATCAAAACAAAAACAAAAACAGAAAAAAAAAATTTAAAAAATGTTGATTTTATGCACAGGGTTGTTCTACTATTATCAATTGTTCTTTTTTTTGTGATTTTACCCATTTGTACAAAGTTCGTCTAATATTTTAGTAGTGGCATTAAAAGAAAGAGAGAGAGAGAGAGAGAGACAGGGGGGGGGGGGAGAGAGAAAATAAGACAAGGCTTAAATTGGACGTATCTAAAAAGAATAATGTTCTGTTCTGTTCTTTTATTTGTACTCATTAGCAATATGAATTGCATAACAGTGCTTTTTTGTATAATTTGTGATAATAGTAATTGTGATAATAAGAGTAATAATAGCAATAATAATAGTAATATAATTTGTTCTCATTGACACCACCACTAGAATGTTGTTGAAGCAGTTTTAAATATTCTCTTATACTTACCTATTTTAAAAAGGTCATACAATGACCGATAACTCCACTTTTTTAATGATTGCTTACCGGTGTACTTCCCAATTACTACCAGAAGGATCTCACTGGAGACAAGTATGCCTGACTTAATGGGTTATACCTGGTGTGTCAAACTGAAATATTTCAGTCAATCAGAAATAGGTACCTTGCATTACACATGCTTATATCAAAACATGTTAATACAAATAATACAAACATAATTTTTGCTGGATTTGACATCAATAAGCTACTAAATAATTATAAATTAGTACGAAATATAAAATTACCATGTGCAACAAAGATTAACTAGGTACTAATTTAGATAAATGTTGCTTTATTTACTTTCTCCTTTAATCAATACACACATGTCTTAGTTTTATAGCATTGTGCGTAGCAGCATTCACTCCCAACAAACTCATCAGCCTAGACGCACTAACTAGAGTAATGAAATAATGGAATTTCTGGCATTAATATTGTTCTAATCTACAAAAATGTAATAAATATAAAATCCGTGAAACGTGATATTATTTAAAACTTTTGGTCAGGATAATGTGCCTATAAAAATATGCTTTAAGCCGCCAATGTGTCTGAATTCATCTGATTTTATTACCTGTCGCGTAGCATGCATTCCGTTGGCATTTTGCGCACCGCGTCAAAGACGTCAGAATGACGTCAGGTAACGTTCATAATTTGCAGAATGCGATTTTTTGCCTTTGTGCATTTTTATCATCATTAATTTTAATTCAACATTAATTTAAACATTCATTTAAATGTGGTTCATTTTGTTAAAGTCCATTATTTTGCCAAATTGCCGTTTATTGCTTTTTTTAATCGTGTCATTAAAAACAATTCATACCATTTTAAAATCGGAACGTTTTTGTTTATAGAACAGCCTAATTAAAAACAATTACCACATTTAAAATAGTAATAATGTGAATAGTTTTAAAATATATTAATAGCACAGGGTTTACAGAAATAGGCCTTGCTTTTGGCACATTTAAGGAAATAATTACGATAATGTTAATGGCGTCGAAAACTATCACTGATCGTTAACTGTGACTGGTACAACGGGTGAGTTAATTAAGTATGCTTAAACCTGTTTCTTTTTCTACCAGAATGCGAGTTTTTTCCCACTTTTTTGCATAGATCCAATATTAACGCGCTTTCGAATTATGTGGTCATTTATCTGTTTATGTAATTAAGGGAATGCATAACCATCGGTTATTTAATACAACTAGAATTATTAACATGATGAAATCATGGTGATATTGATGATAATGATAATATTAATTTAAATACAAATATCAATATGCACAGCATTGGTATAGTATAGTATACCTATATAATTTGCTTGCTTATTATTTTGTTATAGATGATATATTTCTGCGTATAAATATTAAATCCATCCGAAGCATCTGTAAATCCTCGGGGAAATGTCGGCATTTATTTTCGTAATCGGAAAGACTATAAGTTATAAACAATTGGCAGTCGGATGAGTATGTTAGATTCTTTAGGGAGGATATTCATTGCGAGTGTGGCGTGCTTAAGTTCTTCGTTCCGATTGACTAAATTAGTTCTTAAGTTTCAGTTCGTACCGGTTATATTAGTCTGTTGTAGTATCCTATACATTTACATTTGGCCTAGGCCTACATTACGATAACGTTTAATACATGTGCTCATATTTTCACGTAAGCAATGATTACAATTTTAATCTTGTGATTACAAGATATTTTACCGATAACATACTTGTTTTGTGTAATTTGCATTTCAACTAAAAGGATGGTAAAATTGCTATAATACTTAAATTATGATAACATAGAATGTATTTTGATATTAAAGTCCCTAATACTACATTTTAGAATAAATAATTCTGATTTCATAATTCCCGTTAAAGAACATTGTATGTCGATTCTGTTAAAACAAATTTGCTCTAAAACCACGGCTTGGAGGACCATACTACCAAGCAGGGGAGGGGAGAGGGTTGCAGATGGGTGGGATGAATCTGCAGAGTGTTTGCAGATATTGAAATTATTATTTGAAAAATAACAGTATTTTGTAGAAACAAACACACCGTCACAAAACCGTCATATCTGTTGTCAGATGACATGTTTAAACACGAGAGTGTAATTTCCAGCATCAGGGTACCGTACATGTCAATATTTCCAATGCTTTCAAGGTTTGCTCGGATTCCAACACACTGCCATCAAATTCTGCATCTCGTCACAAAAGGAACGATTCGCACTTCTGAAATTGTGTTGTTGTGACATTTTTATCAAACCATACCGGTATCCCATAAAATGTCCACTTCGGACCATCCGTATCATACACATAATTAACATCCATTCATCTATCCAACTATACACAGACACTTACAGTTTTTAACAGTAAGTTATATTATTATTTGTAGGCAAATCAACCGACGCCATATCCAACGATAAGCAAGGCAACTATGGCGATGAGGGATGAAGAGGTAGACCACCCTATGCTGCAGACAAGACAACAGGTATGTATCAGCCTGAGACTACTAGAGAGAGATTGGAATCACTGTGCATTACCCTTTGTTTCTGATATCAGCACTCAGGTTACTCATTGTTATTTTAAATGTGGTCAGAGTGAGGAGTTAGCACAATACTGCAGCATACTCCACAAGATTTATTCAAACATCGAATGATAAAATCCTAAAAAACGTTCCATAAATTTTTCACCAAATTATACCTTTACTAGGCCTATGCACCTTAGCGATTTAAAATCAGTTTTATTTAATATTTTAACTATTCAAAATTGTAAATCATTAGGTGTATCTTTTATGAGGTAACAAAAATGTCTGATTTATTATCACTTTTTTGGCAGAGGTTTTTATACATTATTAAAAGTTTACTAATTTATAAAAAACTTCTGCCACAAAACGTGATAATAAATAACATATGTTGTTACCCCATAAAAATAAACCTAATGATTACAAGATTTTGAATAGTTTAACTGTTAGATAAAATTAATTTTAAAATGCTGAGGTGCATATCAATGTAGGATTTGCGCAGGATCTATGAGATGTTTTTTTTTTTATTTCACAACTTGACTTTGGAATACATATATCTGGGCCTGTGCAGTGGTTGTCACTGTTGGAAAAAGTTGTAACAGAAAATGTGCAGTACCATTAAAGTAGTTGTGTAACCTCTCACTGTGACATTTACATAACAATTACCAGCTGAGTGTTGATATCACAGTATGTTAGAAACAAAATGAAATACACATGGTTTCCAATATCTTCCCATAGTATTCTCAGGTATAGTATACAGTTTAAGGCCACGCGTTTATTTAACAGATGAACATGTAGGCCTAGTTAGTTTGTTAGCTATTGCCCCATAATGTGAATGAGTTCCGCTGTAAACTTACAAAGTTGCCCTACAGTGTTGGGACACCTTATTTATTATGATAATAATAGGCCTAGTGATATTTTCGTCGCTGTTTCGAGAGTGAAATATATTTAAAATAAATGCGGCTTATGAAATTCGACAGCGCCCCCAATTTGAGTATCTGTTAAATTATTGTAACGCAATTACATCTTATAATCAAGTATTATTATCATTAAATAGCTTGTAAATGTGGAAGCAGTTGGCGCAGCGGTGGCGTTTCGGGCTTCCAATCACGAGGTGGTAGTTCGAGGCTCACTCAGGTTGATTGTTTGTGCTCCTAGGCAAGACACTTTATCCACGTTGCCTCTCTCCACCCAGGAGAATAAGTGATGCCTGGGAGGTACAAATTCCATATGCGTTGATTACTGCATCATAGTGGAATGAATTGTATTCATAGGTATTTGTCCCAATGACTGGGGGTAAAAATATCATTGTGTAATTATCTTCCCGAGAAGATCAATTTTTTTTACTTTAGGTTATGCCGATATTTCAAGTTTGCGCGTGTGTCCTTGTTAGCAGTCTCATACTAACAGGTTTTGGACCACGGCAGTCAAATTTACGTTCAGATAAAACGAATGTTGATTCTCGTGACGACTCGGGATGGGGTGTAGACGTGAGAGCCATACAACAAGAAGGCTTTCAACACTTGATATATCAAAACCTAACCGACCAATTGAGCTGAAACTTTCTGGAAAGGTGCAGCAGGTCAAATGAACAGATTAATTAGTTAGGTTCGAGGCGCCATTAAAGGATTTAAGGTCCCAGATGTAATATCTCAGCAATCTATGACTTGCTCTCAACGAAACATCATGTCGTGGTTAATCATGGTCTGTAGACTAAGTTAATTTTGGTGACCATCCGAACCAGAGGGTACATACGAGAACCACTTGAATGAAAACGTCCCGATCTAGATAATTCAAAAGTAATCAACTTAGCCGAAAGAAACCTTTTGAAAACGTTAAAATAGTTATAAGGAAGGCGATATGGAAATTTTGTGGCGATTAAATTCGGGTGTGTATTTCAGGGTCATTTTAAGGGATAAGTTCCCAAACCGGAATATCTCAAGAACCAATAAATGTATTCGAATTAAAATTTTCAAAAGTGCTTGTTATGTTTTGATATGAATTTGACAAAAGTTTGTGATGACTTGGGGTGGTATAGACAAAAGGCCCATTTTAAGAAACCGCCCAACCTTACTATCGAGAGAAATGATAAATTAATCTAAATAAAACTTTACAAAAGTGTGTTCTATTGGCTCAGGTAAGTAATTGACAACTTTTTAAGGTACTTTGCAAACGTCTTTGACATGGTCCTATGTATAATTGACAAAATTTTAGTGACAATCCAGTTTAGAGGGTACATATTTTTTTGGATGGGGGCAATAAATCTAAACGCCCCTGACTAATATAGCTAAATAATCGATAGTTCAGGATTTTCCTTTGATATAGAATGAACATGTTTTGTGATGATCTGGGTACGTATAAAAACCAGTTAAAGGTAGAGGTTTCCGAACTTAATATCTAGAGAACCAGTACGGTTTGAAAGAAAAGTTGGCAGAATTGTTATTTTTTTATATTAAAACTAACAAACAATAGAGTACAATACGCCATCGTGAATGGATCCAATATTTCGAAATAAATTATATCATCATCAGGAATTAAAGTCTGTCCATAACATTCCAATTTATAAGCACTAATGTCAAAGGTGTATGTTAAATATTCATAATTATCATTAAGTATTAACCAATCATATCTAACCTAAAAATGTGAAATCAGAATTATTAAGAATAATACAGTAATTCTGATTTCACATATACTTAGTTTAAAGTTTAATATGAAGGTTACAACAAGTTTTACGTGAACATTTCTTTTGATTCTGGTTTTAGGGATTATTTTGGTTGTATGTTTTAATATCAAGCCAATAACACTTGGCTTAATAATAACCCTATGAAAAGTAACAAGGTTAAAACTGTCAGAAAGATCAAAAGTGAGTCTGAGTATAGGTCTAATAATAACGATATGTTCAGATTTATGTGATTAAATCATTTTCTTCTAGACATAATAGCGTTTATTTAATTGCTTAATATTAAACTCATAACAATCGGATTACCAATTTCATCAATGATCAATAGACCATTGTCGATACAAATAATTAATGTTTTTTAAAGAATGGTAATGTATTATATTGTATTTAAAGGTTTTCGATATGAATTTTAAAAAATACCGTTTGAACATCCCGTGTATTACAAATTAATAATTAACATGAAAGAAGGCATAGAAAGATTCCAAACTCTATGGTGATTACCAAACGTTAATTATTTGAACTTTGACCCCTTTTAACTATTAATTTGCATAGGCCTGCAAATATACATTTTCTTATATGGATGCAATATACATAAATGATATGTACAATTATCTATCAAATGGTACCATATATTTAGGGATTCGCACGCCCTTTATGCTACTGGTGGTTTCCCGCCTTTGTGTCTCCCGGGCCGGTACGCCAAATGAATAATGCCTAAATAAATATTACCATGTTAGGCAGTACTTCGGCAATCTTTAAATTCAAAATGGCGTCTCATTAAAAAAAAACTATAACGTTTTCCTTATCAAAGACAGAAGAGAACCTTTTTGCATTTTAAAGATTGCATTGTTGTGGTTCGCTTGATACAAAACAATTTGTCAACAATTTTCGCAGTAATTCTGTGTACCGTATTAGTACGCAACAACAAAAATAATACTTTTGTATTAATAAACGATATTCTTTAATGGTTAACTGCGTCTTTCAAAGAAGCACTTTCACATATTTATAATACTGATAATTACACTGCAAGTAATTTACGTACAACACATCATACTTGTTTGTAGTTTACTGTTAGAAATGTAGTCTACGTTATAAACAATGGTTAACATATCTTGTACACTACAATGTCCTTGTACTGTTTGTTACGGCTGATTTTATTTTCTCTAAATAATTGTTCGTAATTCTCATAAAATGAGACTGGCGATCTGTTGAGTAGAGTAGGTATTGATTCGATTTATGAAATGTGTATTTTATGGCGCAATATGCTGTCTGCAAACTGTGTACATTGCACATTGCTAGAATATATAGCTAGCGTAGCTTGAACAAAATATGTTTTGTCAATGCTTACGATCGAGGGCCGGGTTGGAGGTTAGACCCCACAAAATGAAAAAAAAAAATCTACGACAAATGTAGAAAAAGAAATGACTAGTGTCATAGCACTTTAACGAAAAATGTAAACCAAGAACCACTAATGGCATGATCTGTCAACGAAAAATGTAAACATTTTCATTTTTACCACAATGTTGTCTTGCCTACGACAAATGGTTGTCAATTGTCTGATATATGATTCCTATATTAGTCCTGGGAAGTTTAGATAATTATTTGGATATTATGACAGTTATTAGCAGCTTACTTATATAAAATGCCACTTTTGATCTCTGAATATGTTTCCATAAAGGTTCAGTAGTTCTGGAACACAGTTATAGAAATCTGAATTTGGTCTGAAATTGTTCTGAATATACATGTATGAACATGTTTTTTTTTTCAAATGAAGTTTATGATTAGGTTAATGATGCGCAGACGGTTCTGATATTTAATTGAATAGAGTATTAGACCTATATAAAAATACAAACAAATTATATGTACATTATTTGCTACTGATTCCAAAATTTAAAAAATGTAAGAACATATATCAAATCGTATCTTCTTTACTGTACGGGGCCTATCTTTCTCCAAAGAATTTTGGTTAAACACAAACATAAATTTTACAAGAATGCCTCTTTACCGAAGTGATATACTTACAAACTAATCAGTGAGATAAATACTCTAATATGCTAAAATTGGAAGAAAAAGGATTAAGATCTTTACTTCGAATTGAATAGAATCATTAGTTGTATGCGATTAGTTCTATGTCCTGTCAGGCCTAGTGTATAAGGTTGCAGAGGTCGCTTCTAAATGTAGACATATAAAGATTGAGTAATGATAAATATTTAAAATTGCATTTTAATTGTTCTTTAAAAAATGTTAATTTCTGTGAGAAGTCATAATAGTTGATATTTTAATTTCAGATGATGAAGCTACATGGAATGGAGACTACTCGTTGTAACAGACGGCTTGGACAAACAGAAGTATGAACACGGTTTATATTAAAACTTGTCCACAGTGAAGTAATAAAAAGGTGTAATAATTGTTTTAAAATATCAAAAACAAGACTTACAGCAACTTGCAGTTTATGTAAGTCTCGGGGTTCTGAATTCGCTAGGAACAGCAGGTGAATTAATGATAGAAAGTACAGTTAACTAAGAAACTAAGTACTTTGGAATAATAACACTATGCAGTAGTCCAGTTAGATGAACTGCTGTCGTGAGAGTCACTCGGAACATTCTAGAAAACCCGTGTTTATAAATATATTATATTTCTTGGTTTCCCTTAAGCGCGTTTTAAGATGATATTTTTTAATTCGAGCCTAGATGAAGAGATGAAAATTATAGCAATATTTGGTAGTGTGTTTAATGTATTGTTTGAAATATACTAATAAATTTATTAAAATTAACCATGTTTTTGTAGACTTCCTATAAAATTTCCGTGAGATTCATTGTAGCTTATAAAAGCGAAAACTGACATTACCAAGCCCTTGTAAAGGTTAGTAACATCTGCTTATAGACACATGCAAAATGTTAAGAATAAAAACAATAAAATTAAATAGATGCTAACTTGACCAACAAACCATATGAATCGAAAAACAATAGGCTACATATAACTGTCAAAATCAATTTACCCAGTGGGCTCTAAATAGTGTAATCCACGTTTGTGCATATTGGTGGCGCTGTTTAAGTTACGCTCGAGATAGTGGTTTATACGCGTATCAGGTAAGGACTGTTGGTGTTTAAGCACGTGGATCTATGTATGTATTTTTATCACGTCATATTATTTAAAATAGTTTTAGAATATGTTGTTATTTATTTTTTCTAAGAATTTTGAATAACACAAGGCGTTGGACTAATGGAAAATTTGTAATTTAGTAATTTACTCTGAAAGCAATAATTATTGATAGCCTACTAGACGTCTTCTTAACCAATGATCTGTTAAATTAATAATTACCAGCCTATAGTATATTTCGGTTATTCGTTGTTGTGTTGCCATTTACAATCATTATAGACCAATAATGTATAATCTTAAGTTTGTATTGATTCTACTTAATAATCATTGTATTTTAATGTTTTAAGCAATGTATTTATCTTTTGTGATATAATTATGGTACAAAAATCAGTTACGTAAAGCCAATAAAATTTAGCCTTAAGTACATTACATTTTAATCATGACCTGTAATGAACTTTAAAACATCAGTTAAAAATATATTGACACCATGATAGGTTAGGAATGTCGACGTTCGAAAATCACATTGTAGCTTGCCAATCTCGAGGTTATGTCTGACGCCATATTTGTATTTGTGTAATGACCCATTGACTTATAATGACCAAAATGAAACAATTTCACTTGTCTCTATTATGTAGAAAACCAGTTTGATTATGTTTATACTGTGCAGAGGCACCTCCGCATTTCACCATAACGTAAACCCACCGTGCCAACCCTGAGACGCAGTGTCAATGATTGTTTTGTTTCTGCACATGCGCTAGAATTTTACGATTTGAGCTCAATCGTGTTTGTTTAAGCGCAACCACAGAATACATACCGTATCTACTGACATTTACTGGCATTAGGTCTACTGTTCACTGTCGAGGTGTTTCGGTAATAAGCATCTGGATAATTGTCGTGTACACATTCCCCACAAAAAGCAGTAAAACATGCGAAATGCCGTTGTTTTATTTATTTTTTTTTAAATTTTTGTTTTATTATTGTATTTATTTGTTTATTTATTTTATTTTATTTTTTATTTTTTGGTTTGCTTATCAAAATCGGAACCGGGTTTGAGCACCGCTACTCCAATTCTATGATAGCCAACAAACTTGATCTTGTTTATAGTGAAAAAAAAATCTGTCGCATGCAAAACAAAATAAATAAAATAAAAAACACAATCTGGGGCACGTCGGCCAGGGTTGGCACAGTCATGAATACATCACATGGCCATTTGCTAATTTGCCGAAAGGTTAAGTGAGAAAAGAAACCAATCCTTGTATGAATATGTAATTTCTTTCTCTGTCATATAACTCTACCTTTAAGCATCATTGCCGATATTTTGATTAAGAAAGCATGACGTAATTCTCGTAACGTAAGTGGCGGGAAAACTCGTTGTTGGTTATTATAGGAAATACAAAGTAAAAAATAATAAAGTATTACATTTCTACATTTTTAAGGGTACAGTGTTATCTAATATCGTACAATCCAATGCTTTGGGACCATTTTAATCGTATTTATATGTGTTACTTTCTCGTGAAATTTGGCTATTGCCTGAGAATTCTTATGCATTAGAAAAACACGATTTTATGAGTGATTACCTTTAAAATGGGTGCCCACGCATTATGTGTGAGAATTAACGTTATTAGATTCGAATGCCTTTGTTTTAACCGGTATTGTCGGTAATATTTTAACATTAAACATTAAACATATTTTAACATTAAACCTTCAAGCAATATAATATAATAACCTTCAAGCAATATAATATTTTAACAACGATTATACTGGCTTAGGTTATAAACTTGGGTGTTGTTTTTGAAACATATGTTTTATTCAATCCAATAATATATATTAATATATATGTATTTTGACAATAACTTAAATTTCACAGTTTTTTATGAGGTATAGGGAGCTATCACCTAAGTTTTTGAGCAGGAATGCCTACGTCTACAATTTTTGTTCAGGCATCTTAAAAGCGATTTTGTAATTAAAACTAATAATAATAATATATTATATATTCTTATGTGTAATGTAGTGTACAGATATTCCATGAAAACTTGATGTATGGAGTTTTTGTTTGTATGTACATTTCAAAACGGTGATGATGATGATGGTGTTATTATATACCCAGGACTAATAAAACGTTAATTTCTATGGTAAATTCGTCGTTGTTAATTTGCTATGTTAGAAACAAAGCGGGTAATGTGACAAGGAAAGTAATGCAATTAATAACAATTAACGATGCTTTAATATAATTAATTGTTATTAATTGTTAGTTAAAGGTATTTCAAAGTAAAATCTATAGGCCTATTCCAAGAAACAGGATGAGTGATTACCGGGTTTTGATTAAATATTTCGAAATTAAGTATGTCATCGCTGTGAATGTAAGAATTCAATGTATAATTGTGCAAGCAAATGTGGGTATTCAACAAACATTAGCTCTGTTGACGAACTCTCTAGAAATTTCTTTAATAGATTAATCCATTTATAAAACCATGATTGAGGGCGCTCATCACCGGATATATCTGGCTTACGAAAACTTCAGAATATGCCATTCAAAAGTCTTTTATAATTTGCATATGACGTTTCCAATTATTGAGTACCCAATTCATGCGAATAATTCAATTCAATTCAATTTATTCAAAAACGGGGAAGTTAAAAGACATGTAAACATACTGAAAGCATATTCAAATGATGCAAATGAAAATGCCTTTGTTAAATTGATGTATTTTACACTATTACAAATTGAATGGTTTACACAACCGTGTTGTTTTAGATTCACCAGGATTCACTAAGCGCAAGACTTTTGTTTCATCTTAATGGGACAGGACTAGACGTTGACGGGGCGCTTAAGAAAAATAGTGAGCCTTTTAAGGTGTTAAGAAACTGAAACAACGTACATACATGTCATAAATCTATACATGAATTCACGTAATGGATTTTTCTGTAAATCATTCGAATCTTTTAGATTCGTTACCCGATAGTATTTACGGTTGGTATATACTAATATTGACAACCTGAAAATAAAAACCAGTCAACTAATTAAGGTGAGTTAGATAATTAGTCATTGGCAATTAAAACAAAATTAGGGTAAATAGTTTGCCCCAAATAGGGGTGTTCTTCGTGATAAACACTTTATGTTGTTGTTAATGCTGAAACATACTCGCACACAAAAAATAATTCTCTGTCTGTAATTATTAGGCCTATCTATAATTGCTGAAATTTGGTAAGCAGGTTGAGTACAACATCGTTAGTCCAAATTACGTATACGAATACACTTATTCAATATTGATGGAATATTCCAATATTCCATTCTCTCTCTCTCTAAGTTATAATTATGAATACAAGGTACCACACACGGTCATGCCTGTCGGTTACGATCCTATGTCACCTGCTGCAGTAATAAACCCAAATTTACTTCTGTTTGTTTCTTTTGTTATAATTAAAGTCTGTGAAAATATCTCATTACTTGTGGGTATGCACGCTTTAATTAGGGATAGGCTCTTAATCCCTCAATTTTGGTACTCCGGCGTCACAAAGTCCACTTCCATATCAACAATTTGAGTTGGGAATACATATTGTTGGGGAATAAATATATAATATTGTAGAGACACTTATTCAAATTAAGAGAGGAGGTTATTCGAACGAGGCGCTAAAGAAAACCCTGTTTATAGATTGCGCTTATTCGAGAGGGGGGTTATACGTTCGGGTTTGGTAGTCTGACTTACGGCAATGGGGTCCGCTTCTAGGCTTACATCGTTGGTTATAAATTCATTGAGTCTTTCACTTTCGACAAATAATACAATTGAGAAACAGTAGATTTTTTTAATCGCTTCAATGGGACCACTTGACGTATATTTCAGGTGTGCCCAATCGCCTCTATAATTATTGTCAGTATTTTATCAGCATGGCAGTTTGTCAGTAATGTTTGATTGTCTTCGAATTGGTTATTCGGTCGTTCTGTCGTTTGCTTGATTAGAGAATAATTTCTATTTTTGACAGTGTCCTAATTAAGCAAGACAAATAATCCGTACCATATTATGGTGATAAAATTGTATTGTAAAATATTCTAAGGGTTATTCCAACTCAATGTCATAACAGTACATATAGCTAATTATAGTAAAATAATTTTAAAACCAGTACAATTTTATTAAAAAGTTTTAATATCGTTTTTTTAATCGCAATAAATAAACATATGTCCACTGAAGACAACTTACGCCATGCTTGATCGTCTATGTTTTACAACTAGACAGGTGAGTTACCGAATTTTAATGTTAAATTCAAACCAACTACTTCAAAATCAAATCATAATGTCAATATTGTGATGGGGATGTCTTAAATTGCTCAACTCTTACACAAAAGTCTCTAATAAACTGTTATGAAGCGTTTCCAATCACCCGACGCTCTATTCATAATGACGCGTGAACTAGTTCAAATGGTAGTAAAAAAATGCTTATAATAATATTTCTCGCAACGTTCACACCAAGAAGCGTACGTACCTCAGAGATAATATTTTCTTCCATTTATCATTCATTATTTTCTGTATAAAACGGACTATCGCAATGAGCAGAACTGGACAACATCACTGTTTAGAATTCGTCGATTGTCTTAAACTTCAATAATACCAGGTTTATGTTGGAAGCTGATGTCTAATTCATAAGGACTTTACATGGTAATATTTGATCGTTTTGCATATCTTTGTTGTAGTTGTGTAGAATCTATGATCCGTTTCGTTTAAGTGATTATCACTGTTATTGCCGTGGATACGTTGTTGATAATGCATGCCTGCATCGTTCTAGTGCTTATGGCTTAGTTATCATTGTTTTAAATTCCTATGTCACACACTTAAAATTTCAATTACAGAAATATTTTTCTTTATAACAAAAAATCCACAGGTTTAATTAAACCTGTTGATCCTGTTGTCTGTTTCAGCAATTTTACCGTTTGATCTACGTTGGTTTTATCTATTTTGTTTATTTTTGACCTAGTATTTAAGTTCAGACTCTTAACAACAGTATTACAATTTATACGCACTAAACACTACAAATAACTATTTTTGGATGAAACAC
Source organism: Nesometra sesokonis (assembly GCA_025631205.1). NCBI lineage: Eukaryota > Metazoa > Echinodermata > Crinoidea > Comatulida > Antedonidae > Nesometra > Nesometra sesokonis. The sequence continues at coordinate 21,754 of JAOTQE010080469.1, forward strand.
TATGGACAATATATTTATATTTTGCTGGATATGTTATTTATGACCATATACTAATTTCTGAGTCACACCACGAAGGGGCACAATTGATGCGCACGTGTACAAAAATGCAAAAATAAGACGATCATATTTGTTAATCACTTTGCGCGTGCGTTTTGCGTCTTTTTATGCGCCTTTCAGTATACGCGAATAACAATTTACGCCTCTTGTTTGTCGGTGTTATTACTCGGGTAACGTGTTTATGAGATTCCTTGAGTACTAAACTTCATATATAAATAATAAATATGATTTTACATATATGGTAATAATTGATACTAGGATATTCAGGTCTGAAAAAGAAAATGTCAAATATGACAAAGATTCGAGCAAAATACTATGCGATTTTGTTTTTTGTTTTTATTATATGTGGGTTTAAGCAACGGCAGTTAACTAATATCCAACAAATTCATAAGACAATCTTAATTTATCTTGAACGAGATGTTCAAGATCTGTATACATCTTTGCTTGAAACGTAATTGCCAATAGGTGACTGTACATAGGTTTTACTACCACAGGTAATGTGTTGTTGTGACGTGTTGCACTTACTAAACACCATCATATTCACTTAAAGATTTCAGAATCAAAATAAGATTGAGTTTATTTGACAATAAACTAAAACATGAACGCATTTGTGTCAGGAAGCCTATTAAAATCATATTTGACCCAGATTTGGGCTAACCACATCACAATTCATTTTGATCAAATTATTTTAGAGATTAAAATAATTACATTTATAAAGCCTAACAATAACAGTAGTATTACATTTTCAGATTCGTCAAATAAAATCCACTAGCGAAACACATCGATATATAATTACAAAATAATTATGACACTCTAATTTTCAATTTAGAAAAGTGGATAGGCTGTCAATAATTAAGATTTTTCCAGCACTGAATAATTAGAATTAGCTATTAGGCTTAGTTATTATTTGTCTTTTTTGGTCAATTTCACAGATAATTTAAAAATAAGTATCCAAAAAAAAAATATATATATATATATTTGAATACCAGTAGGCCACAATAAACAAAAAACAGTGTTTGGCCTCTGTTTACTTATTGTAGGCCTACAATGTAACGATATGGGCCACGATCTGCTGATGTTGCCTGCGCTCTAATGAAATTAATGGTACAGAAAATAGGCCTAAGCAGACCCCTGGTATTTTATAGGCCCAATAATTGATGATATTACCCGAGTCAGTATTATGTATTGTTATCCAATTGTGCCGTTTTGATCGGTTCAATATTTGGTAATATTGAACTGCGCGTAGTTCAATGTTAGCTGATGACGTCACTTCAGCGAGAAATACAAGATAATTGTTTTTTTTTATGCTGTAATCGCGCGAACGCACGACAAGAGCTACCCTTGGCCTAGCCACCTGTTAAAATTTGGCGTTCGCACAGTTGACTACATTTTGTTGATTATAAATAATTAATGGGTAACATAGAAATCTACAAGAGTTGCTGTTAATTTTTTTACGAGTATATACGAGAGAAGGCAATGGATTTTAATTTTGAAGACGTAGACTTGCAAGGCCTAGTCGCCGGTGGCAGGCCTAAGCTAAGCCCTGACAAATCGGTACTTACAAGTAAGCTTTATTGAATAATAATTATAATATTGAATGTCTATTTTCGAGGATACAAGGGAACAGCTGTTTCCTGAAGATACCGAAAAATATTGTACTCGTTATGGAAAAATATTGAACTCGGCTTCGTCACGTTCAATATTTTGCCACATCTCGAACAATATTTTTCGGTATCTCCCTCAAAGGCATTCAATATTATATTATTACCATATCTCATCTGGCACCCCGCGCTCAAAGTAAACTTTCGCCTACTTATATTATGTGCGCACTATAAAAAGTAAATTAAAACGACCAACAACACATTAAATCGGGAAAATAAACCTTGAATTCTTGCCTAATTTAAAATAGAAGAAAATTACGACCCCGATCGGAAACGAAAGTTACCCCCTTCCTCTTCTCCGCTTTAGCTGAATCTTGTATCCGCCAGGTATCTATGGGCCTCCCTATCTGAATCCTGTATCCGCCATGTATCATAGGCCTCCCTATCTGAATCCTGTATCCGCCATGTAAGGCCTCCCTATCTGAATCCTGTATCCGCCATGTATCTATAGGCCTCCCTATCTGTATGTATGTACACGGTTCATATCGATGCACATGTTGATGTCAAGTTCACTTTATCGTGTTATATTAATATATCTTTCTCTTCTTTCAAGGCAGGAAGTAGTTTATTGCTAAGTTATATTTTCGTTTAACCTCAGGTATTTTAAAGAAAAGTAATCAAACCCGTTTTGACAATACAATGTGAACCAAAAGTGACGCAATGTTTTAATGTGGTCAATGTTTTTCAGTTAGTAATGAAGAGGTTATGAGATTGTGGCGTTTACTAGAATTATACAGTATACAGATAATCATGAAATTGATAATGACGAGGTTATGGGATTGTGACGTTTACTAGAATTATATAGTATACAGATATTTTTGAAATTGATAATCATGAACTAGCACTCTAACAGTTTGGATTTTTCAATTCATTTGGTTCCATTTTTTATATAAAATATCAAATAAAAAAACAAGTCATGAGAACTCTGTTATGAAAAGTGAATATAATTTTTAAAAGGTACAATAATGCTTCCAAAACAAATTACATTTTATAAATCAATATTAAAAAAATAAGAATAAAACAAAAGTATATTCTTCTTTCCAGAGTGTTGTTATTATTATTAAAATATTTATAAGGCTTACAATGTTGATGATGATGATGATGATGATGACGATGACAACGACGACGACGATGAAGATGGCGATAATGATGATGACGATGACAATGAAATAATGATGATGATGATGATGACGATGACGATGACGATGATGATGATGATGATGATGGTGATGATGTTGATGATGTTGATGATGTTAATGAGGATGATGATGATGATGATGATGATGACGATGATGATGATGATGATCATCATCATCATCATCATCATGATGATGGTGATGTGATGATGATGATGTTGATGAGGATGATGGTGATGATGATGACGACGACGATGAAGATGGCGATAATGATGATGACAATGAAATTATGATGATGATGATGATGATGAGGATGAGGATGAGGATGAGGATGATGATGATGATGATGATGAATGTTTGGTCTGACTTATTGAAAAGACAGATATAACGGCATTAATTGTATTAATGATAACGATGGCCAAGATGGTGGTGATGACCAATATTAACGATGATCAGAATTTGTTTTTTAAATAAAATGTTACAATTAACAATTTAGAATACAAATAAGTAATACACTTAAATGAGTAGGCCTATGATATATCTTAGTGAAATCGTTTAAAACCGATAATTATCCATAAAATAAATAATACCTAAAATTAATATTTTATCATTTATCCCAATTAAGTATTATTTTTTATCAAATGCTTACATCATATCCAAGTAAAACATAATCATATCCACATATCATTTTGAATCTGTCTCAAAACATTAACGGGAACATACGAGACAGTGCACCATAAAATGCTCATATCAGATATGCATCTTATGAAATATTCATAATTGGTTTAATATGAGATTGTATCTAAGACCCCTTAATATCAGCTTATGTTTTTTTTTTACTGGCAGGGAATACCACTTACACGATACATTAGAGTCATGACACATCGATAACTCACATTCAGTAGCTATATCCAATGCTATGGAAACGGACATCAGTGGACATTGATGATATCTATTAATACAAATGTAACCATTTTCAATCTGCAATGACCAGTGTATTATATTACTAGATTGTTTAAATTGCAAGAGCCGTTATTCTAAAATAAAAACATTAGTGAGGTTTCGCAAACTTACGAAATACGAAAACGAAAACGGATACGTCACACCTCAATTTTTTAAAGTTTATAAATGTGTTCAAAAATACATCAAATTTTCCACCTATGATGCGTTGATGATCGTCCTAAAATACCGACCAACTGTGACAGATATTCAAGGTGTTCTATTCAAATGTTAGAAGAATTGATGACGTATCCGTTTTCGTTTTCGTATTTCGTAAATCTGCGAAACCTCACTATTAAGAGCAATAGCAACACACATAGGGCGCGGAGTATAATATTTCTTCATTTTTATCTGACATTTAAAAAAAAATGACATACTTGGTATCAACATTTATTGGAACATCATGTGTGCATATTAATGTTGGCTTTGTAAAGTATTAATATGGCACACGTCTTCTAATTTCGTTCACTCAAATAATAAGATTAAATTGCATGATACAATAGTATATTACATTATGATATAAGAATATATTACATTGTATGATATAATTATATATTACATTGTATGGTATAATAATATTAAACTGAATGATATATTACACTGTATGATTATAATATAATAAATTGTATAATTAATATATGATATTGTATGATATTAATGTATTACTATCTATGATAAGATAATATTATATTGTATTTTGTGATTATTTTTTAATTAATGTTGAAATGATAATCTTTTTTCAGAGAAAGCTACCGATGTTTACAAAAATTCAAATAGGCATAGGCCTACATACTTATTGGTTGTACATACGTAATGATTATGGTATAAATCCATAAGTAGGCCGATTTATCAAGTATGGAATCAATTCCAAATTTTGTCATAGGTATAACATGCCCGAGAACCATGTTTCCATTCAATTTAGTTGTCACGTGAACAAAAATACAATTTCTTGTATTAAAAAATTATAAAGTTTCACTTGAGATAATAGTTAGTTGGGGGTGGGGTATAGCTGTCTTAATCAGGATATAATCTAATGAAGTTTGACTGAAAGCAAACTACCAATGCAATGTATTGTCTTGAAGATGAGCATTAATAGTATTGATGACTTGTAATTGTTTGAATGTCAGTTATAAGTAATGCATGAAGTATCTCGTTAGGGATTAGATATTGCTAATATTATATATTCGTAAATTAATACAAGACGTTAAGTTCGATTTTGGAGAATTTAGTCTGATCGGATGAAGCTCTGAATCGTTGATATCCAGGTGTATTGATGTACGAGGTATGTGTAGATTATAATTCAGGTATTGAATGAAGAATGGACTGACGATCTTCAGAGCTCAGAGGAAAAATACTGTAACATAATGCTAGAAATAGGTAGGTTATTCTTGTTATACACATTTTTCAATTAAAACAAATTAAATCGCAAAAAAAAATGCCATCAAGGTCACTGGTTTGTGAAAACTAGTAGCTTAACCAAGTTCCTAGAGCTGAAAATTGTTGTGAAAGTATGTTGTAGATTGTTCTAATAAACTAAAAATTACTGAACCAAAATATCTTCATATATCTACTTCGTTGTGTCCTTACAGATGTTTTGTTTTGGTAACCGTCGTTCATAATTCAATTGTTTGATATGTCGGGTTGAGATAAAAATGATCGTGCTTAGAAGGTATATTGCTCCACTTCAAAGTATTAGACAACATGATGTTGTTAGTATACTTAGGAAAATTTTGTTCACCCGGTATATAGTTCTGAATTCGTCCCTGATCGAATGGTCTAATGTATTTGATCAACATCACAGAAAACATTTATCTGAATTCAAATGTTAATACTAGGTTTAATTGTTGTCGTAGTTTTATATATAATATTGTTAATTCTTATAGACCGTTTCAATTGTATTAGTGTGTATTTAGATCTCGGCTATGATGTTTCAAACTGTAATTCTGCAAAACGTAGTAAATAAAAGGCATAGCAACAATCTACGTTCTCTAATGAATTATTTATAATTGCCTATTATAATTGTCTGCTACCTCTAATCTTACTGCATCAAAATATAATTCCTATCTCATAGTCTTGATGACGTTATTGTACTTGGTAATAATTGTATTGAATTGCTGGAATTTTGTATAAAGTCACAAAGAGCAAGGGTCAATTTTAGCACAACAATTTTATTTAAGATTGTTTTGTTTTTATCGTACAGACCACCTAGAAAGATCAAAATTATATTTTTGTATCTAGAAATCCAATAACGACTTTGTTTTTCAAGGAGACCTTTAAACATTAACGGATTATAACCTGCAGGGACTTGAATTGAGAAAAGGCTCAAGATACTGAGATCGCTGTTATTAAATATTTCTAGCTGTCTTAATACTGGTGTTCCAACTGCGTATGACGTCACTAAGTTCAAGTCAGATCAACTAACATAGCAACTTTCAACCAATGAGGATTCTATATGGCGATGTATAATAGTTTTGCAATGGTGAATGCTTTATATAATTTGAAAAGGATTGACCTTTTAAGGTGTAGAATAATATAGCCTATAAATAAAGGTGTAGAATAAAAGTTTCTGTAATTTGTACTACAACTTGTCTATAATGCATATTAACGTTTCAACCAGCACATGGCTTAGGTTACAAGTAACCTAAGCCATGTG
>JAOTQE010080470.1:0-15762 GCA_025631205.1 Nesometra sesokonis
GGTTTTGATGAGCAAAAAAAAAAAAAAAAACAAAAAAAACCCCGTTATTTGGCCCTTTATTAGCCCGTTTTATGTGTAGGCCTATGTTCAATTTTTTGGGGTCACTCATACATTATTTTTAATTTTCTTTTCCCCGTCGAAGGTGGTCAATCTTCCCCGACGGAGGGGGGGGGGCAGCTTTCCCCGACGAGGGGCCCTGGCCCCACCACTGCCCTCTATCCAGTTCTGCATGCGGGATCCATTTATTATTCACACAAATTACGTAACTGATGCAAAAGGAAGTACGTGTACCGTATGTTGCGGTTGAAGGCAAATGGCAGACTCTATTCAAAACACCTGAATTAACTTCTTGCGAGTAGAGAACAGGCATGTGTATTGCCTTTTCAGAGTATGCTAGCAGACGAGGAAGATCAGGTAAACTGACCAACATATTGTAAACAAAAATTGTTTTAAAAGGAAACAAACACCCTAGCCTAGTCTATGTAACCACCCTCCGTAAATCGTACAGTACAGTAGTAGTGGAAATGATATGGCGCGAAGCACGAAGTCGATTCGGCCCGGATTTGAAAAATAGACTTGACCTGAATTCGTTGCATAAAATAATCAATTATTATAAAATATTGCTCTCCAGATCATAAGACCATGCTCGTACTTTGGCTAGAAAAAAATTTGCAGTGGTTGTCACCACATTGGTATTTAAAATTAAAACAGTTCCACTTACTAGTGTATTAGAATCATTCCTAGGCCGAGTGTGTTAGAATCTTTTTATCTGATTAGAATCTGGATATATTTACGTGAAATGTGTCAAATTCCAGCTCACTGATTGGTGGATCAGGCTTGACCCTAACCTTGAAAATACTCTCCCTATACCGTACCTTAAGCACTAGAGACTGCCGTAAATTTAACCACTTCGTTTTATGTTTTATTAAAATTTATTATGATTTATAAATTCATCGGCAGAAGTGAGGTCGTTTTGGTTTGCTTTTATGTTGTTTGTGTACATTGATTTTAAATCAGTCAACATTGAATATCGACGAAATATATATTAATACATTTCAGTAGTTGTAAATTAATTTAATTATTAAACTTTAAATCCGTACAGTAGGCTTCCTAAGCTGGAAGATAGTACTGTATTTAAAAATACGTGCGCCCCCTATAATCTATAAGTTGCGCCCTCTATAATCTATACCACCGAAAACTTCCATCATGTTCTAAGTTTTTCATTCATTCAATGAGTAGAATGTATTCCATCATCCTTTCTTATTAGCCTATATTATTTCTGAAATTGTATTACTGTATTTTGTTTTCTTTTCACGTTGGGCATTGTATGTGGTTGTCTGTCTTGTTATAACAAACTTCAAATCACCCCTGATGACGCACTTCGCAGTATCTAATATTAATTACAATTAACTTGAAACTTGTAACAAATCTAAATTGGAAACAATGCGTTCATTATCTTTTGTAATAATTACGGTTTTGATAAACTCGTTTTATAATTCTGTGTGCTAAAGAGTGATTAATTTATTCGGAAGTTCCACACAAAGTTTGTAATTAATTTCATATAATTGTTTGCCATTTGAGATGTCTGGAGGAATGTTAGTGATATCTACTTACAAGTTGTGTCACGACTTAGTATTTTATAAAATTAATATACAGCCATTTAGACATTATCAATAGTACATTAGACAGAGTATAGTAAAGTGTTAACTAATCCGATGGATACAGCAATTAGGGATTAACCAAAGATTAAAGGGTATTTGCTGTATTATGCACGTTCCATGACTCATACATTTTAGGGGCGCACATAATGTAAAGACACACGTACGTTGACGCTCTAATTTATATCATAATAAACGAAATACATTCTGTCGTGCTTTGATTCGATATTTCAATACTAGTTGTGTCATCATTAGGAAGGAATCAACACCATGGGAAAATATAAACTTGAATATAATTGTAGGCATAATTACACGGATGTTTTATTGTTGACCGTTATCGATTGAACTAAATACGGATTAATACTTTGAAAAAAATATTTATACATGCTTGTATAAAATGTAAGCTAGTGGTTGTGAAAAAATATCAACAATTGAAACAACGGTGAACATCTATCTATCTACAATATATCTCATACCCTACTTACTCCATGTAACAGGAACAAATGAGGCGTGACAAGGCAAAACCATCAAGTTGTAGGAAAATTAAAAATTGAGTTATTGTTACAATCATATTACACATTTTACAACCTTTAAAATGAGGGGTAAAGTATCAAAATCAGACTTTTATAACTGAAGTTATTGATCAAAACATCCACAAATTTCTTTAGTATTTGTTTATATTTCCTGTTGTTTATTTGTTTATTTCTCAATAACTTCCTGTGCGACAACTTGGTGGTTTTACCATGCCTAGCCTCAAATATAAAAATAAGATGTAAAATTAAGTAATTCTTGAAAATACTGTATAAAATTTAATTATAGCTTTGTTGTAATGCTTTGTGAATTTAATTAGGCTAATAAATAATCTACTTCTGTAAAATACGACAAAAGAAAGAGACATTGTATTTTTTGGTAATATTTTTTTAGTACGTGTACAACAAATAGGTGACACCTTTGAGTTTATTTTTCACTTGAATCCGGTTAACAGCCTATTCCTATTCCTAATCCTTCTCATTCCGTGGTTAGTTCTACTTTTCTTTAATTAATGTGATCCAGAGTTCTATGTTTTCTCTTTTCTTATTGCAAACCATTTTCCGTGTCTCCTTTGGCCAGGAACATTTCCAGAAACCGATCATAAAGGCGAGCGACAGACAAATCTATTGACCCAACTAACCAATGGTTTGACCAGGGAACAGTTAAATTTAACTGTTCCCTGGTTTGATCGAAACACATTGCTAACACATTCCATGCTAAATTTCAAATAAATTGAACTAGACCTTTTAGAACTTGAATAATAATAATGATAATAACAATAAGCCATTTCACGGTTTCAGCTGCGCATGTGCATGATTAAGGTCAAGTCATAAAACGACGCGCGACTTATTAAAAGAGGAATATAATTGCCGCGCGTCGTTTTATGACTTGACCTTAATCTGCACATGCGCAGTTGAACCGTGAAACGCACATCAAACGTAAGGAGTATCTACGACCGACTAACCGATCGACTGACCGACAGAATGTAGTATAGAGATGCTTGGACGCATCTAAAAATATCTGATTTGATGATTTTAATGGTTTGATTTTAATATATTTATATTGTACCTGTCAATGTGTTTTTGCCTACTACTACTACTACCGGTTTTCGGATTTGTGAGTTATTTCTCAGCAATTTTTCATTCTGTTGATTGATATGCTTTACTCGGTGTTCAACTTCTAATAACATGGTTACTCATTCCTTACGAACACTTGCATAAAGGCAAACACTTATAATAAATTATCCAAAGTTGGCATTTTTATTCTAGATCGAAGTCAGACATTCTTTATTAAAAGTTGGCATCGAGATACTGCAACCACTTAATTCTAAACGTGATTATTATGCTGCCCTCTATCGTCTAAATTTGAATTTGAATACTGTATCATCCATTGTACATATCCCGTATTCTGTATTTAAATTATGCAGGGATAATTATTGCAAAGCAGGGGCGGATGCAGAATTTTGGAAAGGGGGGGGGGGTGGAGAGCTAAAGGCTTAGGGGGTGAGGGAAATGCTCCACCGGGTAATTTTGGACTTTAGATGTCCGGAAATGGCCTCAGTGGTGTGTGTGATAAGGGATCAATTCTTGCTGAAAATTTCCGTTTTATAGACAATGTTAATAATATTGATATATTTTACAGTACTTTTCAAAGGGTGGGGGCGGCCCGACCCCCTTAAATCCGCCCCTGCACATAACATCTCTATGTCACAAACGATTATTGAGTTGCATTTAACTCAGTCGGGTAAATTATAGTCATAGTCCAGTGTACCAAATACAAGTTAAAAGTAGGGGGCCTACCGACTTTCGGATTTGGCCTTAAGCTGTTGGACCCGTGTGCAACATTTTCTGGTGTGACGGTACACCGACCGCAGTGCACTCTTAAAAACAAGTATAGTCTTGTTCTATGTGCACTGCCAAATCAGAAGGGCCACACTAGAAATAAGTTCATTTCAGATTTTCGTGGGTTATCCTTAAACTTACGAAATACGAAAACGGATACGTCACACACTAATTTTTGAGTTCCTAAATGTTTTTAAAAATATATCAAATTTTCTACCTATGAATTGTTGATGATCATCGTAAAATACTGACCAACTGTGACAGATATTTAAGGTGTTCTATTCAAATGTTAAAAGAATGTATGACGTATCCGTTTTCGTATTCGTATTTCGTAAATCTGCGAAACCTCACTAGTGTCTCACACCGAATAAATCAAATCAAATGATTTATAGATCGTTTTCGAATGCAAAGTGGTCGAAATAATGACAGAAATTAAATTAAATTGCAGTAACAATTGTTTGTCATTGTTTACGGATTATTGTTTTGCCTTAGCAATGATTAATTTAATTTAAGTAGGCCTATCCCTTAATTGCTACTGGAAAGTTTTTGTTGTTATCATTTTCATTGTTTTATTCCGATCGGAGGCCTAAACAAAGTGTCCATCAATTACTAAATGCCCAAGTTTCGTAGTTGCAGGCCTAACGCATTAATAATCCCTTCTCTCATTGGAGCTTACAGGGGTTCTATCTCACTTAAGCCGCATCTAATCCAACATATTCGTCATCCTTCAATAGCCTAAGTTACGTCGACCTAACACAATCTCATAATGGATCAAATAATAATTTGTCAACACATTTAGTAGTGATTATCTTATCATTAATCAATGTTCATCGTAATCCCTTGCGGATTAGCCATTAAAACGTTGCGGTCTTTCCCACCTCTCTCCACCTAGATATCCAGAACCACAAGCTTCCTGCGGGCACGATCGTTCTCTTGGGTTTAAGAAGACCACATCGGCCTAAGAACCAACCCATTACTTAAACTGACCTATTATGTTTAATGATCGTGACACTTAGATTAGAGAATTTGAAATGTGTTTGATTTAAGTCCATCCTGAAATTATTTTCAAATCTATATCGTTTATTTTAACTGCACTGATTGGTTGAAAGAGCGCCACGTGATTTAAAATATACTATTCCAGAATGCTGACGTCACCTTAAGTAGTATTTTGCAAAGTGACGTCACTGAGATAGAGTGAGTACAGTACAGTATACTATTTCCCAAAGTGACGTCACTGACAATTGTGCCGTTTTCTTCACTCGTATGTTAATTTGGTTTTCTTTGACAATCCCATTTTATATCTTTGTGATCCACTATTGATACCAGTGCTACGTCACTGACTGTAATCACATTAAAGAAAGAAATAAATACAAAATAAATTTAAAAAAGCTGGCCTTCTAGCCTAGGCCTAGACCTAGACGTTCCGTTTAGTTAACTGACGAAGATATAACAATGAATTTATCAATTCAATCGACAGTGCAAACACCCATAAACTAATGAAATATGGAATGTCTGTTTTCCAAGAATTTTGTGGAGTGATTTTTGAGGATAAGGCCTAGGCCTACCTTCACAGAATTTTCTAAAAAGGTAACCTAGGCCTAAAGGTCTAGCCTAAGTCATTCGCTTTTAAAGAGTTTGATGTAGAATATAAAACAAATAATATGTTTTATAACTTCAAGTTTATGGTTAGAACTCTGGGCCTCGGTGCCTCAAAATAGTACTATTCACTTTGGGGTTGCGCTCCAGGGAAAATTACTGTTTGGAGGCAACCCTAATTGCAACATATATAAAGATGTAAAGATAATGACGAAACGGTCTTTAATTCTTGGTTAATAATTATTTTATTTCCTCCATGGTTAATATAAATTGCTCCAATATTAACTGATTTTAATTGTCTAGTTAATTATTAGGTATTTTATACATTTTGTTAATAGCCTTCCAATCCAGACCCTGGATCTATCTCAGATTAGAAATTTCAAAACAAGTCATTGTTAGATGTTTCACGGAGTAATTTTATTTTAATGATATGACTATACCATCCCTTCAAATTATTAGCATTTCTCGGAAGTTATACGAAATAATTACTAAAAATATGTTGTCGAAAACGTTGATTTTTTTCATTTTGAAGAATATGATCGCAGCACTCGATCTAAAAAATTCGACTATTTTTAAAGTTCCTTCAATTTTGCAAAATCATGCTAAAAAAATAGCAAAAAAAAATAAGGTGGCCTATTTAAAAAAATAATTTTTCAATGTAAAAAGAATTTTTAAAATACACTGATTGCTATTCTCAAGCTATTAACTTGGATTTTACTTTAATATGAGTTAGTTTTAAACTAGTAAATCACATTACAGTAATTAATATTGATGATATGTTGGTCATTTTTACGTGACAATACACTTTTAGGTAAATTTTAGTAAAAACTAACAGAAAACTTGAAAACACAAAGGATAAACTGATTTTATGTACTTGACTCTGAAGATAATTCAGTCTTCTTTTGTTTTCTTCCTTTCTTCACCACTCTTATAGGTGTGACTATTTAATGTGACTATTGTTTATCCATTGTTATATGACAAATGCTGAATAAATCAACGTAAATGTGATACGTCATTATATATTAGATTACATGATTTGTTGTCGAATGCAATCTTGCTATTTTCTTGTTATTTTCCGTACATTTGGTAACGTTTGTCAAAATGTAACAATTCAATTCATTTCGATTGTGAAGAAGTTCGTGAGAAATTGTGTCAATTACATTTGTAATTGATTTGATTAGCCTCATTCCTTCTGATGCAACACAACGATTTACAAGACATGCACAATCTGAACATCTGTAAACAAATATATTTTAAAACAAGTTCTCGTAACTCGGCAGCTCCTTTCCAACTATCTATGTAATTCATTATTCAGACTGGTACAGATCGCCCTTATGCTTGAATTTAGTTGCTTTGAAAATTGTTTGAAAACTTTATTATCTTCAAAACTTAGTTTTGTTTTCGACCGTAAGATTATATAATTGGATGGCTCAGGCTTGTAACAATAGAGTAAAATAAAACAAGTGTTTTCGTTCCTTCTCGACCATACCACAAGACAAAATCGAACTATCCTTAGTGGAACAGATAACCAAGACCATGTGGATAAAGTCTACTGTTTGTTTACGTATAGCATGGACCTTACTCTGTAATGCTGTTTCACGGTTTAGCAATTAAGCCCTGTTTTATGTGGTCACTCATAGTTTAAAATCATTAAAATTAAAAATCATCTAAATCATCTTCTATTGACCAAAAACCAAACTTCGGGCTCAGAGGATCGATACGTATACATTCATTTCAGCCAGATCCATCGAAGGATAACGGAGGAATAGCGAATTTAAGGTTTGTGCATAACAAAAAAAAAAAAAAAATCAGTGGCTACTTGACTACGTTCCAAGAGGTAAAAATATTTTGAAAATAATCGAGCGCCCTCTCTTTTGAATTTAATTGATTTGAAATTTGTTTGTTATCTTTATTCGGTTTATAGTTTGATCATTTATCAGTGAGTAAATTCAGTAAGGAGTTCAATTCCCTTTCAGTACCACAACAATGTGTGTTTTTTAGTCGAGCGCCATCACTTTCACGTTCTTCGTCACTTCGGTCAATCAGACGTTTACAGATTCTAGCCAGAGCTAAAAGTTATTATAAGCTAGACTTGTCGGTTGGTCGGTTAGTCACTCCCCATTGCGTTTAACCTGTTAGTTGTTGACGCCAATACTATCCTACTGGTTTCAAATTTAGTATGCAGTTTCTTCATGTAGCTTCAGTACTGTTTTCCAGCCTATTGTTTGGTCCAAAGACTTAGAGACTAATGCTATTATGTCTGTCTGTCTGCCAGTCGGGTAAAGGGAACATCTAAACTGATTTTCTAAATCCAACTAAATTAAAAATACTGCATCTACATTGCAACATTTTGTTCAGCCTGGTTACTATAAGTACCCCGGCATTAAATCGTAAATTATTTTGGCATGAAAATGTATAGTTTCAGTAAACCGCTAAAATTTCTTTCATCATGTTCTAATATACTTCGTTATTATTATGTTTTCAGACATTTGTGACGAGAAGCAGATTCTGTAAAACACCATGTGGTTCATACATTTTGCTCTCTATATTAAATTAACATCGTCCGAATGTTGTGGTCTAAATTACATTCACATTATGCATAATATTACTGGTGTCGTTTCTTGTTATATCCGTAAAATTTTTAAGACACAAAAACTAGTGGGCATAATTTCTAGAATAAAACCGATCTGAAAACGAAGGGTTAGTTTTGTTTTTAGAATACGTCTCGTAAATCAAAAATAAGCCTGCTTCAAAGAGTGGTGGCGCTACGGGGGTGGGGTTGGGGGCGGTGGCCGGGGGACCTATGCACCCCCTCGCCCAGAGAAATTTAAGGTTTCATCGAGGGCTTTTTTAGGGTAATGTCAAGGCCCAGACCGAACCCTCAACACCAAGACGGCCTAAAAAGGCACGCAAAATTCGGCAAATAACGTTTTTTGCTTGTCAATATGAAAAACGGGGACATGCCCATCTCACACTTGTCCAACCCGTCGGGTTCCCCTCCCCCGCTGGGGAATTTTCCATTCCATTTTTCAAATAGAATTTGAATATACAGTATTCATACTCAACTGAAAATTTCTTCTACTATTGTATTACCATATGGGAGGTTTATTCGAAATTTTATGTAGGTGTATTAATAGGCCTACGGTTTTCAAATGAAGTTTGGTATCACAAATGCAACAATTTCTTAATCTTTCATCATGCTCTAATTTTACATAATTACTAAATTTTAGTCATTTATCATGATAAGCATATGTTATAGCGCTATCAGGTAGTTCCAAATAACCACCTCAGCATATCCAGGGAAAATTACCCCGATATGTTATGTATAATTAGAATGGCTTTAAAACTTTGAATTTACATTGGCATATCTTGCTTCTAATACTGTAGGTGTAATTCATATTTTAACCGATAGCGTAAACTAAGCAAGATTTTAAATTTTAAATTTTTTTAAATCAAAATTAACTATAATATTGTATGTTTGTAGTTATATTTTATCGTTTTTCGTTCTTATTGTCGCGTTATTTTTTTGTTAGGCCTATAATGACTGTACTGTTTAATTTTATCGTGTAGAGGGTCCTTTAATATCAGGCCTAAATTGAAATAAAATAAATTAATCACAATTTAATTTAACGGTATACAATAGGTCATAGGTTTAACAAATATGCCATAGTTTTAACCAATGAGAGCAGTTGTAGTTTTGTATTTCCAGGGAACTGTGAAATTCCATAAAATTAGTGGTTTTCAAACTACGGGGCGTTTTTTTTTTACGTTTCAGGACATTCTGTTTTTGTTTAAAAAAACGTCAGCAATATTTCTTCCTAAAACAAATTATAATAAAACAAATTTATATTTTCTATACATCAAATAATAATTGAATGATGAAAGCCATTCGCCTCCTAGCGTTCTGTCTTGCCATTTCCATGGTACCACCTTACTCTTTCATTCCAACAATTCATTGATTGTTTGTCGCCTTCCTCTTTTCCACTTGTCCGGCACAATAGTCAGAGTTATGTCTTCTCGTTTCTAGTGGTAATATTTAGCAATTTTTCTTATTTGTTCTAGTAAATCGCTCTCGTAATGTTTCTCCAATTATTTTTCCCGCATTTTCATTTTCACATTTCTAATGTATTTATTCAAATAATACATACTTCGATTACATATGCCTACTACGGGTTATTTTAAGTTTTTCTTGTGTAATGAATATTTGATTGACAGTCCTGTAATTACGTTATTCCATGTGAATCCATGGCATAACTGACCTATTAGAAGGGAACATCAACTTTATTGTACATTTTCAAGGCCATATGAACTGACATTTGACGGGTAATTAATTCGAAAAAATAGTTTGATCAACAACAAGAGGGCCTATTTTATGTGTATTATGCATATGTTTCAATTATCAATAAGTTTGTTTACCTTGAAATATCTTCATTTGAGTTTACTCATTTTGCATATATGAAAGATGCACATATTGTATAATGCATCGTACAATTCTAGTATTTTAGTAATTCTATAGTAATAATTGATTTGACATTTGTGACGACAGTATTAAAAAGTACATCATTTCTATGTACTGAAAATCGCCTGAGGTTTATCCGAAACATAACATGTAACAGAGTGGCCCTAAATATAGCCTCTACTCATTACAGTGCCTCATACTGAGATACGGTACATCACCACACAGGCCCTAAGGTGCACCAATTATCCAGCAGCTGACAGAACACGCCCCTAATTCACTCCCTAGATGTCGTCCTACCAGGGTTCAAGGTGGGCCTAAGAGGTTCTACCTATCGTACCTTATTCACACAGAAACGATCACGATCAGATGAAACACTGATCCATGTTTCCTAATCCCAAGATGACGATTTCAGTATTTGGACATGAAATCTCAGCTGGTAACTATTTGCTCTTCGCATATCTCAACGTTGGAAACTTCATCTTAGGCCTAAAACTGTTTTATGAACGTTATGAAACGTGAAACTACTAGGCCCTATATAAGTTAAAGTGTCATGTCGTAACATAAATATTAATTATATAGTTTCATGTTCGATCAGGTATGAAACCACAGGCGGTGGCTAGACTTATTCTTACCTTGAATATTTCGGTAATATAAAGTCAATTTACCTTTGTTTAGGTTTGATAATGTTACATATTTTTACATACACAGGTGTGCTAATTATACTTTGCTAAATTTATCAGAAAATAGTTTCATTGATGAAAATGTTCGTATTGTTATTTGATCTGTAAGAATGTTTTCCGAAGGATGATCTAACAACGATATGTTTAATTAAACCTTATGCGGTGACATTTATAACATTCGTAACATAGGATGTGATTGTGTAGGCCTTTCTTTTGTTTAATGACCCAAAGGTTCAAACAATGGTCAAAGTTTGAATTAAGTTCATTTGTAAACATGACAATGACTTGTACAAATGTTGTAATTGAAATATAATTCTTCAGATTCCGTTGGAAATCCTACCAGCGAGGTATACTCAAATAAGTTAGCCTACTAATTAACCTAACTTTTAAAGTACCGTATAATAGATTACACAACATTAAGAATATTTCTAAATAAGGTTAGATGTACTTAAAAATGTATTGTCACTTGAAAAATGACAAACAAATGAAGAAATATAACACTAGGAATTCGAGTATGTTAAACATTTACCCCAATATTGCAAATGATATAGGGTCTATGCTAATAATCATCCTAAAACATCAAAGAGGCTGGAAGCCGCTTAAGTTGATCATTCTCCCGTGTAGACATATATATGAGGCATGAAAATCAAATGTAAAAATGTAGCAGATCTGAAATCAATGTTAAATTTAATGAGGAAAACCGACAAGGGACCGTCTGCCAACCAACAAACCAACCAATTCAGTGACAGACGGACAGAACCAAGCTGCAAAAATTGTAACAAATGCAGGCAGCGCCGAGCCAGAGTGGAGGCTTGATAAATAGCAAGGGACTCTACATAGAGGCCATAGTCCACTTTATAGAGTTCATAACGGCGTTGAAATCTCAATTTTTACAGATTTTTAAGTCCCCAGTTGCAATCTGCCCTTCTCAAAGTATGGATAGGACAGCGGTAGGCGTTAGGAAATTCGAAAAGTGGTAGCCTATAACATCAATAGGGCTTGACAGGTACTGTATGATTATATGCTGTCAATTTTCAAGCCGTGACTGAACTACCAACACCTACGGTATCTTTAGACTGGTAGACTGTTTTCATTAGCTTTTCAAATAAACAGTATTTTTTGTGGTAGCTTATTTTTTTATAGGAGCCAATTGAATTTCATGCCCCATTCCCCCTTGGCTACGGGAAGGGGAGTGGATGTAGGCCTAATTTTATACAATTTTAAAAAATTGCTTAGAGCCTGGCTGCCAAAGTTCTAACCAGTACATAGGCCTATCTATGGAGGGAATAAGTATTTTTAAGTTAAGTTTACTCCATGACATGGTCTCAGATCTTCAAAAGATAGGTATTTAAATTCTCAGCAAAGAGAGGCGTAAAGAGATACCGGTACTTCGACGCATCTTTCCAAATTTGTTCACACCTAAAGTATTGTCAGCAGAACACTCGATACAATTTAAATCTTAAATCTTAGACCTATCAATTATCTGTAGCGGAAAAAGTAATTTACATTTGTGATTTTTGTAATTTGTCCAAATATCCAACAATTTTAACGCCTGTTTGTTTTATTGAATTAAGAATAACCATTTTTACCAGGTACTTAAAAATTTGTTACTACCCACAGAGAAGCGGAAATAACGACAGTACAGAAAAATTATCAATCCAGACATTCTTCTATAAATAAAATTGTGCTGGCGTAAATTCATAACACTCTGTATTCTACGACCGTTAAGAAAATGTCTGAATCTACCTAGACTTCTTATTTGGCTACGGAAAAGCACATTGAGTTGAGGCAAGTAGGCCTAGGCCTATTTCTAATCTTCTCCTTTACCTCCCTGGTTTCATATAGGCCTACTCTAACAGTGAAAATTCATTCTTTGAAAATTCACTTGATTGACCACTCTTAAAAGAGTAACTGCACTCCAAATCCACACTTGTGGAGTGTATTTTATGGCAAACGATGAGTGATTTCACACCTATAGAGTGGATTTTTAATCGATTGTAGGGAATTTCATTCTTTTTGGAGTGGTTCCTAGGGTCATTCCACAAATAGTGAATTTTCACTCTGTTAAGAGAGTAGTGATCTTGTTATGTCAGTTGCTTTTTTGTTTACTGTTTATCATGCTGAATTAACATGATATAATTATTTTAACTTTTCATTATTGCATTAATTGATCGGTCCCATAAGCGGACACCATCGGGTCCAAAAAAAGTGTCCGCTTTACGGGAGGTATCCGCTTACGAGAATTTCGGCCGATAGAGGGCCAGAGTTGAAAAATTATGTATACGTCTTTATGTCTCAGATTTCACGGCTTTCTCAGTGCAAATTACCAATCATACACCGCATTATTTTATTAAAAATTGTTTTAGCATTTTAAGGATTGTTTCAGTAATATGATTCTCAGTCATTACCGTATAAGGACTATCTTGTACAGAGATGTGTAATCGTTGTACAGAAAAATCACTAAATTTTCCGGGATGTCCGCTTATGGGAGGTAAATTTACATACAAAAAATCCAAATTTTAAGACAAAAATTGTCCGCGTCCGCCTACAGGCGGTGTCCGCTTACGAAAGGTACCAAATGCACTGACTAGATAAGAAGAACAAGCGGGTCTTTGAATTAGTGTCCGTTATGTTAGGTGTCCGCTTACGAGAGGTGTCCGCACAGGGAGGTTCGACTGTAGTGGGCGCGCGGTATTAATTGTAAACGTTGACGGTTGAGAGGCCTGTGTTGGTAGTGGTAGGAGGTGTGTAGGCCTACATTAATACATACTAATAATTTCACAATAGAAATGAAATACATAACCATCGTACTAAAATTTTAAATCGCTTGGAAGTAGACAAAAGTAAATTTTGAAGACATTACAGTGGATTATATAAAAGACAAAAGAAACATGGACCATAAGTTATTTGTTTTCTGTCAAAATTTTAAAAGGTAAATATACTGTATATGGTAAAAATAGATAACTCACATTTTACAAAATTAAGACATTCCCCCTGATTAACATTGTATTGACTACTGTGTACCTTGAATAATTTGGTATTTCATTATTATTGAAACTGAAAATTTTCCGCCGGGTTGTGACCACTTCTGGCTTTTTGGTCATTTACCTCCACGGAGCTGTTTACAGTGTACCGTATTTGTTGTTGCTGTTATTGTTGTTGTTATTGTTGTCATAGAAATAAAGATTTGATTATGAGTATGCGATTGCTATCGTTGTGGTTATTTTTCTAATCATTATAACATTAATTGTTGTTACGTTTCTAACATTGTCCGGTATTGTATATTGTTACATTAAAGGTTTTGACCATTGCCTCTGTAGTATATAAGACCGAGATAACAGTAATCATCAGGTGTCGCCCTAACACATGTCGGTCAACGTCCAGCGACCAATTGAATTACCGATGACCAGTGGTCAAGTCTTTCTCATTTGATCTCCGTTATTATTGGTTGATAGTTTGTGTTGCTGATGATATAAACCGTAATAACTGTTCGGCCTTTCGTATCATTGATATTTAAAATAATTCATGTTGGTGTTATAGCACTACTCATGATTTAATAAATATATATTAATTCGATATTTTTTCACATGATTTTTAAAAATATTTCCTCATGTCAAGACTGTATCATTTCAAACTGGACCCACGCTGAGACTCCAAAATGCGACACTCACACGGACAAAATCTCGGCGTAAGACGGCTTAGGTAATTGCACTTTGCCGTATGTGTGAAGTTTTTCTAACCTGCTACGTATTATAAGACAATTCCAAGTATTTATCGACAGTATAGCTGATATTGTTTCAGTCCCTTGCCGACCTTGTACCCAGGCTTGTCCGGGACTTCATGATGGTATATTGTGAAATTGGATAGCCTTCTAGAAGTGGACATTAATTTTGAAATTGAATACTATGATTCGTATACCAGGTGAAATGCAGATGTTGTAAATTGCATAATTTGTTGTCGATGGGCAATCATTGACGTGACAAAATGCATCCGTGTCGTTTGCTATTGACTCACGATCGAAAGATTTGACACTAGAGACAAACTCTTAGAAAGTATGTTATGTGGCCGAGTTATCTTAATTATTGATTGATTATTGAAATAGAAATTGTGATTGTATAATAAAAACGCTCTCAAACGGTAACTCTGCCGCTGTCTTAATATTGGTGGATTGTTAAGAGGTTGTTGAGCACATTTAATACCAGTTTTTTGGTTTTTTTTTTAAATTTTGACCTAGCTGTCGATCATTAACGTTCACCTTTTTTCTTTTTAGTTCCAGAGACTGAGCTGTAAAACCACCCGTGTGATTAAGTAAGTAAGACGGTCAGAAATGTTAGAGGGCATCTATATTTTTAAACATTGTTTATTGTATAGTACTGAAAGGGAATTGAACCTGCGCTTGATTTCAATTTACATTAAGCATTCTGAATGTAAAAAGTTACACACTAATGATTAAAACAAACAAGTTTTTATTTTAATAACTTTCGATAGGAAAAAAATGAAAGACTAGGCCTATTTATACTAACAGGTTAAAAGATGTTCGTTTTCTTTGTTTCGAGTCAAACAGTCAGCTATAATAACACCAAACTTAATTTCAGCTGGGAGTGTAGACATCTTGTTTCCTACCAAAGTTTCTCAGAAAGTCACAAATATTGTTTCGATGCTTCTATGGTTTCCGGTACGCAGTTTAGACGTGTCCCACCTGTACGAAATAGGCCTATGACGGTGGCATGCTTTCCAAAGGACAGCCACTAGAAAGTGTCAACGATGTTATTGTCAGTTGACAAATTGAAATTCAATTTCAAAGTGATGGTATAATAATGCGTTGTACACTTGTACATAAACATTAGAGTATATATATACTACTAGAATTAAGAACTATTATTGCCTGTTGACAAAATTCTAAAAAAAGGCATGTATAGTATTCCCTGAAATTTGCATATATCTGGCCAACGTTATAAAAACCTACGTTTTGGCTATACGGTTATCATTACTGGTTT
>JAOTQE010080481.1:0-15761 GCA_025631205.1 Nesometra sesokonis
CACGGCTAGATTACTGTAATGCCATATTTTTTGGTCTTCCGAACAAAGATCTCAATAAATTACAACGTCTTCTAAATACTGCAGCTCGACTTGTTTCTCGTACTTCAAGGTTTGCTCACATTACACCAATACTCTTAAATCGTCCTAGTCAAAAAAATAATCAGATTTTCTAGTTATTTTTATTGTAACTAGAATCTAGTCATTTTTGACTCGAATTTTGTCGTTTTGTATTAATCACTGTTCAAAAAACTGTTATTTAGCAAAAGATGTGATCACATTTTCTGGTCAAATATTACAATGTCACGCTATTGGCTGATCTGTTTGTAAACTGTGCATGATCAACCTTGTATGCTAATATTTTATTATCAGATTACCTGGTTAAATGATTTTAAACCAGAAACTAGTTGTATTTTACTCGGATCTTGTTGATTAGTCTTTACTGTTCAAAACCAGCTATACAGCTACAATTGTGATCATATTTCGTGTCAAATCTTATGTTACGCTGTTGACTGGTTTGCATATGATCAATTATTTCGGCAATGTTATTTTCGTAATAAAGCAAACACAGAACAACAACAATAATAATAGCAATAGGCCTATTCTTATGCAAAATCAAATTCAGAGATCTAAACCAAAGTTTCTAAATTTGCAAGTGTTTCTCTACAGATATGTTGTAAACAAACTTACTGAGTTTATACATTATTATATTTTTATTCTGAAATTGGACGATTTTTTAACTTAATCTTGAAATTGGGTATCACAAAAATTGTTAAAGGTACATGCTTAATATCTTTGTTTTGTTACCGAATAAAACATCCTTATTTATATAGGTCTATACGCAATCAGTCCACTCTGCTCGAAATAGTGCTGTGACTAAATAAAGGCATTACATTTTGATCAATTCCCTGGTCATATCATGAACTTTTAATAGGTCCATTAACAAACTAAGGAATGCAAAGTGTGGAAAAGTGACATGATCGATTGTACAGTAGTTGATTTGCTAGATTTCTGAATTACGGATATTGTATATGACGTCAGTGAGATTTACAAAAATGTTTAAATGGTATACAGTAAATTGTAAACATCTTGTATATGGTATAGGCCTAAGGGAGTTTCTTTACAAAACATTAATAACCATGGAATTTTATTTTAAAGTTATTATAGTTTAATGAAATAAAATATAACTTAAGAGGGGTGAAGCTTTGGAATGTGGATTGCAGCAATCCGGTGGTAATTTTAACAAACACAATGGCATTGATGGTCACCTGTTGGTGTATTTCGGCCGTTGGAACTTGGAGCCAAACTCCATCATTCTCCTGCTAAAGCTGTTACTGTATGTTGTATATGCTAGCCTGCATCAACGTGTAATGGATTTTGTTGAAAAAAAACTAACCGAATGGGGATTGGAGAGATTCATTGATACTTTTGCAGGTATGTACATATAGTATTTATCAATTAAATCTTAATTTTTACCCAGAATTTTACAACCTATAATAATAAAAAAAAAGACAAAACTGTCTTCAGTGTAGACTTACTACAGCTACCTTACCTAGCCATAGACCTTTGGTAGTGGTAGTGGTAGTAGTAGATCAGAGCATAATCTGTGGTATAATACAGGGACTTTACTTTAATCATCTGTTGAGTTTCACAATAATAGTCCACTAACACGTAAATTATCCATCAATACCATATATAGCCATCTATAAAAAGGCATTATCCCTAGACGTACATATACAAAAAAAAATAAAATCGATTTTTGAGCCTCGTGTTTTCACCTTAATTACAATTTACAATTTTTGACATAGATTATCAGTTAAGTTATAAGTATTAAACTTGTGTGAAAATATCGATCATATAGGCCTACTCTTAATAGCGTTATTTTATGTTAGGACAGTAAAAATGTGTCGTTCGATGACGCGTCAACGTTCCATTACGGTACAGTTTATTTCTTGGGACCGATATAGGCCTAATGTATCAGAAGTTCCATCAGGGAACGACACAAAATAAGCCGTTTAAATATAGGCCTATACCCTTATACAGCACAGTGTAGGTCTGTCCTTGCAATACACTATTTTTATCTTTGAAAATTACGTAAAATAGGAACAAAATAAGAACTTTTTGAGCATGGAATTGACAAGAAAATAGGGACACAATTTTATTGGTTCCTTTTTTCTTTGTGATCTATATTATATTGAATAGCGTTAACTTTATTGTTGTTATATTCAGTATTCAAATAAGAAAAATCATAGTATTTATTTTTGTATGAGTCCCGATTTCATTTTTTATGTGATACAAGTATGTTATTTAATAGCACAACAAATTTGTATGTGGATAGTAATATTCTTAATTTTGCCTAAAGTCCACTTTCAATTTAGGAATAGGCCTACAGTAATAATGTTTCATTTCGTATAGATTATTGTTGGTATGCATACTCATTTCAATATGTCAAGCAATTGTATTACTCATGTATTTGTAATACTTTGTAATTTATACTTTTGCATTTTTTGGTTGGACTATAATCTCTGCTACATAGGCCTATTTGTATTTTAATTTTTTATAATAAATAAATTAAATTTGCACTTGGAAATATATATGTCTATTCTAAAATTGTTCATACAGATAATGAAGTGGACAATGACACGTTTATGTTTCTTGATGATGATTCTTTAAAAGAGTTAATAAAGCCTATTGGACCGAGAATGAAATTTAAACAAGAGATGACACTTCTGAAGGTATGTTTCACGTGAGTCATGGGGTTTTTATGTGCAATATGTGGCCAGATTATCGATGGCAGGGCGAAAGTATTATTGTGGCATATTAAGAAAGAGCATAATTTTGTAAGTGGACATTATTTCACAGACAGTATTACATGTGGCCAGGGCGGTTGTCAGAGAACTTTTTCTGGCAGAACATTTAGTTTCTTAAAACATTTATTAACTCATAAAGATAATGACGATTTTTTACCGCTTATCGATATTGAACATGAAGTACATGGATCTGATACCGATACTGATAATGATACTATTGATGAGGAAGTGGGTGGAGATGAGGCTGAAGTAGAGATGTGGGATTCGTTCGGTGAAGCAGAGGTGGAACAGCAGGCAGCGATGATAATTGCTAGCATGCTTGCCTCAAGCAGCGTTGTCCATTCAACAGTAACTAAAGTTGTTCAATCATCAGCACAACTAATTGATAATATTATGTCATTTGTTAAACATAACGTTACAAAATTTGCAGACTCTATTAATGTTGAGCCTGACAATCAACATTTTAAAACTCTGCTTGAAAAACTTGAATCTGTATCCCATCCCTATGAAAATATGTTAAGCAAATTCAGACAAAAAACATTTTTCCAAAACAGCAATGCCTTCATACCGACAAATCAGCTACCACTTGGTATTGCGTACTATCCCCGAAACAATCCCAATACTGACAACGTTCAACAAGTAATGAGAACTGTAAGTTTTCAATATGTTCCCATAAAGGTACTTTTAAAGGTCTTACTGGAAAAAACTGACACTTTAAAAATTTCATCAACACACCGGTGTAGCAACGATATGTTAATGAGAGACTTTCATGATGTTGATTATTGTAAACGTAATGGTTTTTTGAAGGAACATCGTATTCTGAAGTTAATAGTCTATGTTGATGACTTTGAGGTGACAAACCCTCTAAGCCCCAAAGCAGGGACCCATAAACTAGGGGCAGTTTATTGCACAATTGCTAATGTCCCTCCTAAATATCGTTCGACACTAACAAACATGTTTTTGTTGATGCTTTTCAATTCAAGTGACGCTAAAATGTATGGTTACAATCCCATATTTTCCCAATTCATTTTAGACATGAAGGATTTGGCATCGAACGGAATTTATGTAAATACAGTAAATTTTCAAGGAAATGTAAAAGTCGGCATTGCGCAATTTGTCGGAGACAATCTCGGCATACACCAATTATTTGGATTTGCCGAGGGTTTTACAGCAAACTACCCTTGTAGAGTTTGCAGAATGCATAGAGACGAAATAAGATCTTGCGCTATTGAGGACAAAAACTTTTTAAGTACTTATGAGAATTACCAGCGTGATATTAATACGCAAAATTTACAACAAACTGGAATTAAAAGTGCATGTTCGTTGAACACTATACCGAATTTCCATATAATAGATAACCGTGTTCCCGATGTTATGCATGACATGTTAGAAGGTATTTTTCCCTTAGAATGCAAGCTTATTTTGCACGAACTTATCAGAAAAGGTTATTTTACCATCGAAGTTTTGAATTCAAGAATTACTAGCTATAATTACGGTTTACCTGATAGACATAACAAGCCTTGTAACTTCACATTAAAAGCACTGCGTAATCCAGATGGTGCCTCCGGTCAAAAGGCAGGGCAAATGTGGTGTCTTATGCGCCATATTTCTTTAATGCTAGGAGATCTAGTCCCTGAAGACGATGATCACTGGGAACTTTTACTTTCGCTGTTAAATTGTATGGACATTATTTTTTCACCAACTATAAGCATTGGAGAAACTAAATTTTTAGAACAATTAATCAAAGATCACCATTTATTATTTTTAGAATTGTTTTCTGATCGGCACTTAAAACCGAAGCACCATTTTATGACTCATTACCCATCAGCCATCCGTTTATATGGTCCGTTAATACATATGTGGGTAATGCGTTTCGAAGCCTTTCACAACTTCTCGAAGCGACTGGCACATATTGTGTGCAATTTCCAGAATATTGCAAAGACACTTTCGTATCGAAATCAAATGCTTTTGTGTTTTAACATAATGTGCGGGAAAACCCTGACATCTTCTATGGCAATAGAAATTGGACCAGGTGAATCTGTTATATTAGCCTCAATTGAACATTCAGAGTGGATTTCAAATGAACTAAACATTGCCATTTATGATGAGATTTTTGTTGCCAAGTGGTGTATAGTTCACGGTACGGAGTATCGCAAGCATCTTATGGTTATTTTAGAAAAAGTTTGCGACAGCCATCCAATATTTGGGAAAATAAGGTGCCTCCTTTCATATGAATCACATGTATATTTATTATGTGAAATTTGGCATACAGTTGCATTTTCTACACACTATCATTCATACATAGTTCAACCTAAACATCAAAAAGAATTTAAAGTTTTAGAGGTTGAAGATCTATACGATTATAAACCTTTGCATGCAAACAAGTCATATAAATCAGACTGCGAATACTACTACATAAGTGTACGGCACACAATTGGCTAGCTTTCATGGATATTATATTCGTTGTGCTCCGAAGAAACGTTAGCACACTGTACCTCTGGCTGTTTTACTTTACGTTTATATATTAGCTTTTGCTTACCAAATTTTGTATCTCTCTGAGATCCAACCATAGCTACCCACAGCATTACCTAAGTAATTAATATACAATGTATTAACCTAACAAGAAGCAGAGGAAATAGAAAAATAAGGTACCAAACTTTATGGATGGCGGCCTACTGATGCAAGTGAATTTTTCAAATAAACGGATACAGGTAAATGTTTGGGAAACACTGTATTTCCAATTGTATACATTCTATAAAACTTAAAAATTGAATGTAGATGTTCTTTATTTTTTCCTTGTGGTGGAACATGAAAATTAAAACAGATAACTGTATAGCAAAAAAAAAAACAAACCAAAAAACGTGAACTATGCATCCCGGTGTAGGGTATCCCAAGACCGCAGCCAGCGTATTCCTATTATTTACTCACATATTATCATACTAAAAAAATGTCAATTTGTAATCCTAATTGAAAGCCAACACATTTTATAATATGCCATTGTCATCATTGTTTGATATGTTATTTATAGCATTTGGTCCACTTTATTGATAATTTATTGTATAATGAAACAATACAATACTACTTCCTTAAATTTTAAATAGTGCATCCATGTTACCTAATGTAACTACTACGATATAATAATACACAGTACTGTATTTCAATTGCCCTTTTTATCATTATTTCAGAAGGACCAACAGGAACTCGTATTAGTTGATGAAACAGATTCATCTTCAATAGCATCATCATCATCATCATCATCAACAGCATCGTCGCTTGATTATTTAAATGCTTCAAGCTCTGAAGTTGCCTCTGCATCAACTGCTATATTTACTGATACGTTCAGGTCTGCTTCTTCTACATCTACTTTTACTTCGACATCACTGTTGAGTCATTCAACCCCCAAAAAACCAAGATTTGAATTGGTAAGTGCAGTGGCACGGTCCTATTGTATTTTAACATGATGCATTGTTTTGTTTTCTACCATCGCACTACGAAATAAAACATCAAGTTTTATACTATATTAATTGTTATGTACAGTATAATAGTAGCCGATTGTAATTCAGTGCTTCTGCCTGTGCACACAGAGTCAGAGTTTACTAAACTAATCAGTGTTCAAATTTAGTATTTTATTTGTAGACCTTTATTGACATAAATTATTTTATTAGAACATACGTGAACTCCTTCAAGAAAAAAAAGGAGAAGACATCATTGAGGAACTGGAACGTGGGTTACTTTCTTATAAGTCAAGAAAGAAAATGGTTAATATATTGGTTTCTCATCTGGTAGAATGTCATGGCAAGCAGTAAGTAATATGTACGGCACTGTTCATCTTTAGTAGAATAGAATTCAAGTGATGTGTCCAGTGTAATTTTTGATGGGGACTGACCAAACCAGCCAGAACTGACCAACAGACAAATCTAAATAAGGGAGGATTTAGGGGGAGCTGCAAAACGTAGTTGCATCCCCTTTTTTATCAGGGGTGTCGGGTTGAAAATCAACATAAGAACCCAAAATAGATATACATATTATGCTAAAACAGGGTACCAGGCCACACAAAATGGGAGACTTTTTTTTCGCTAGTTAAAACGAAACCGACACCCACGTCACCGGACTTGGAAAAATCCCCCACCCACTTCGTTGGATCCTAGATCCGCCCATGTAAACAATTTATATATTATTCAACTTTTCAATGATGTGCACATTTACTTTTTCCTTTATTAGCCCAACGACTCATGTAAAATTAACAATGGCAAAGGCAATCATTCAAGAGTTTCCATTGCTCGACAATGAAGATAATGATGGTTATGTGAGTAGAGCATTTCATTTTAAGTTACAACCTGTTCTTATTCTATTGACATTATCATTAACGTTGTGTTTCATACTACTGTATTTCAATACACGTTTTCACCGAACAAGAACGGAATTCAAATGATCCGTTAAAAAGATTCGTCAACGGATCTAAAAAGATTCTTATTGTTCTGATTTTCTTTTGCATGTTTTTATTTAACTTTGTGTCACATCCAACATCAAAGTTTCTTGCCACTTACATAATGAGATTTAGCCTCATTATGAGGCGTAGGGAATGGCGCTGCTAGATCATTGACACCAACCTAGTTAGTATTTTTGGCAGCCAAGCCAAAGGAGGTAAATGTTGAAATATTGAAATTGTAGATATTTGTGGATTATACATCTATGATTATTATTATACATCTATGATATCAGTTTCGTACGATGTTTCCTTGCGAAAATATGACCCAATTAAAGTTGGAAAATTTAAAATGTAAGTTGTGAGAAACTGCATTCGAGAATTGCTTATCAGTATTCATTGACTAAACAGGGTAATTTTACATTGCATGTTTAAACACTGTTTGATTATATATCTAAAAATTGTTAATATAGTATAAAAGTTGAATGTTTGACCAGTGTGTTTTTGAATAACATTAACAAAATACCATTAAAAAAATTCTATTGTGGAAAACGAACTTTGGGACTTAGACTATGCTTCCTCTGGCTTGGCTCTGTCACATTTTATTCTTAACTTTTCTTAAATATTTCCAGGCTGCTTGGTTTAGTCCTAGTACCAGCAAACACGATTCCACCGGATTTTTAGAACACAGAATTCGAAATGTGAGAAGACGGGACCCTGAAAAAACGCCTAAACCAATACCGTCGACAACAAAATCAAAACGATTCATAAATACAATTAACCTGGACTTGACAACAGGTGAGGTTATTAAATTATAGGGATAATTGTGTGTTTCTGTTGTGTCATCCTGTTACAACAAATTAAAGTTATTGTATTTTTGTAAATAATGTAGATGAACTAGAGGAATCAGACCTGGCTTCTATGACCACATGGCTAAAATATCATAACAACCCAATCGATCAGGTAAAAGAACTCATGAAAAAAACGTGCAAGTCAAGAGCGACATCCATCAGAAACTGTAAAGAGAAGTGCGTCGGTGATATCCTGACTGAATACCCAAGACTCATCGATACTGATGGCATGGTAAGATATTTTTAACGTTATCGCTTTTGATCGAGACCAATCAAACAACAACGTACCAACCGACGACCGATCAATCGACCGACCGACAGAGTGAAGTATAACTGATGTTTGGAAGCATCTAAAACAAATAGGCCTAATTATTTATGACAAAATAAATTATCTACTTTTTTCAGATTGAACAGGATTTTGGTATTTTGTATCCTGAAGCGAAGAATGGTCTTTACATGAAATGGCCGAACTATTTTAAACCCATTCTAGAATATGCTGATAAGCAAGTAAAGTGGAAGAACCTGATGAATTTCCAAGGAAAACTGGAAACAGGTAATTTCACTTGTAATAAATAAGCCACAAATTTTAAACGTAGTTTCGGAAGTCACGTCAGTATCGAGTAAGGTATTTAAAGTAAGTGATTCCATTGAGAATCATAAAATTGTGTGAGGCGAGTAGAAAGGGGCACTCGGTAATCCATGGGTAAAATATCGACATGGTTCGCAGCCGGTTCACACCTAGTAGGACTATAAATAGTAGATACTATGTACATGGAGGAAGAAAAAAATAGATGTACATGATTATCTCGTGCATTTTATAGAACCTACTATCTTTTGTGGTTACTTTTTTCCGTCATGACAGCTCAAATTCGTGGAAAGAAGGCCATTTTGTCCTCGACATAAGGTTGGAATAATGCGAAGTAGGTAAAGGACATGACGGACACCTCAGGGGTAAAGCAAGTCATAATATGCTACTGCATATTTAATGTGTATACCTGCATTATTATGTTCAGTCAGGCGACAAAAAGGCCTGCATTTTCACTGTCACTTCAATACGGTAAATTACGCATTTGAAACTAAACAAACGCATTCTTTAATTTACAATTTACAGATAACGAGAAGAGCAATATTGCATTCCATATCCTGCCATTACTCTTTCCACCTGGTCACACCAATGTGAGTTCAGGAAGTGGGAAAAGTAAGACATCGCGAGCAACGTACTCAGAGGCATGTAGATCATTCATCCGCGTGGAAAAGGTTAGTACAGTACAGTATATTGAAAAATAGTAGTATATGAACTTCAAAACCCAATTCTGTTCAGTGCTTCCCAACCCGCGATTAAATCCGCCACTAATCTTTTATACATTAAGTAACATTTTAACATTCATAATAACAATAATAGTGATGATGATGATATTGATGACTGATGATGATGACTGATGACTGATGACTGATGATGATGATGATAATGATGATGATGATGATGACGACGTAATTGTCACAGTATATAAGTGTAATTTAATGTTTTGTATTTAATTAAATCTCTTAATAGTACACATTACCAATCATATTGCTGTGATGGTTTTTCAATGTTTCGATCTATTGAAAACAATTCGTGTTTTTAGCCTACTGCAGTACATTAAGTAACATGTTAATATTCATAATAACAATAATAATGAAGATGATGATGATGATGATGATGATGATGATGATGATTTTGATGATGATGATGATGATGATGATGATGATTTTGATGATGATGATGATGTTGAATGATGACTGATGATGATGATGATGACGACGATGATGATGATGATGACGACGACGATGATGATGATGATGATGATGATGATATAATTGTCACAGTATGTCAGTGTAATTTAATGTTTTCTATTTATTTAAATCTCTTAATAATACACATTACCAGTCATATTGCTGTGATAGGGGTTTTCAACGTTTCGATCTATTGAAAACAGTTGGTGTTTTTAGCCCACTGCAATACGTATTACAAAACTGGTTGGTTTGATCGTTGTATACGGTGTGAATGGAAGGACTCTTTATTTCCAAATACAAATTATCAATTAAAATTGTGTGTTTTCCATTTCAGATTGGAACGAATATTCCCAGTTTGCTAGAAAATTCCACCAATTGACAACCGTTTATTTTATGCTTAGGGGAACCAGAAAGTCCGGAACAAGTCTTCGTCGTACTCGAAATGAATACAATAAATTGCAAGGACCTCCTCCATGCCGTAGATACTTGTTTTAAACTATTTTATGTCATCGATACTAACTTTTCTTGGCAGTCAGGAAATACGTGGGATTTTATTCAAAAGTACATATATGGGATAGGAATTGGAAAAGGGAGGCAAACATCCGTTGGAAGTGTGGCACTGCTGGCCAATTATCTTGCAAAAAATAAGTTTAATTGCTTGGAATTTTGCTGGTGTTATTGTTAATGTCGTTATTGATATTATTATCATCATAATCATTATTAACATTACTATTAATGAATTATTTCTTGTTTTGTATTATCATATGTTGATGCCATATTGAACAAAGCTCAGGTGAGTTGTAGCAAGCCTGTTATCCATACATATTTTGTTTTAATTTGTATATGTTTCACCATGGACATAAACTCTGCTTAATATTAATTCTATTTCCCACAAAAATATTATTTAGCATGCTACTTTAAAATATTTTTACTTCTGACATAAAAGTTTCTGTGTGTTTGAGATCAATACGATTTTTCCTTGAGTTTCATTTTTTAAAATAAGTATTCTCGAAAGCAGACTAACTTTAGTCCAGGACTAAATTCAGATTTATTCTGAGAATGACTATGGTACTCTCAAAGGTGTCTAATGTTTGTCCAGTTATAAACACTGGACTGAAGCATTCTAAATTTTATCTGCCGAGAAACCAGGTTTATGGAGAGTCCAGGATCAATTAGTGCTGTTTTAGGGTTAGTCCTAGACTAACTTTTGAGAATACCAGCCTAATGTTTTAGTGTTTTGTTAATATTGGATAAGTAATCATGAATCTGGTTACTGTATATTTACGCTATTTTAATAAAAACAAATATGCTTTTAGTATTAACTCTGTTTTTTCTCAATTCATAGACTTCAAACCAAGTTTATATTTGCAATGACCATAGAAAGCGATGACGTGAATTTCAGTTGATCACAAATTGTAATACAGTACTATTCTACCGATTTATAGATATTTTACCAGAATTTGTTGTCATTTTAACAAGAATTGTTAAGATGACCAGAATCATCAGGGTAACTATTGACCAGTTACATTAGTTGATTTTGACTAGTTCTTAGTCATTTTTGTGAGCACGCCTTAACCAGAAAATCTAATCAAGATGATTAATTTGACAAGAAATTCTGATCCATTCAATTTACATTGACCAGGAATTCTGATACATTCGACCAGATTTTGAGTCAAAATATTTAACCAGAAAGTCCGGGTCATTTTAACCAGGATCTCGTAGTTGCCCAAATGACCAGATCTCGAGTCAAAAATTTTAACCAGAAAACTCGGGTCATTTTAACCAGGATCTCGTAGTTGCCCAAATGACCAGATTTCGAGTCAAAAATTTTAACCAGAAAATTCGGGTCATTTTAACCAGGATCTTGTAGTTGCCCAAATGACCAGATTCCGAATCTAAAATTTTAACCAGAATTTTGTAGTTGCCCAAATGACCAGGAAATTGCGTCAAATGTAATCCGTTTCTAGTCGAATTTGACCAGGCAATTTTAAGAGTGACACAAACTCCACTGGCTTCCAATAAAGCAACGGATTATTTTTAAACTAATGCTAATCACATATAAATCACTTAACGGCCAAACACCATCTTATATCTCCAATTTAATTAAACGAGTCTGTACGAGATCTCTCAGGTCGACTACTAGTACATCTGTACTTTTTGCTTCACCTAGTCGCCTGAAAACATATGGAGACAGGGCCTTTGCAGTTGCAGCTCCTAAACTGTGGAACAATCTTCCTCCCACTTCTATCCGATAGGCTCCATCAATTGAAGTATTCAAAACTCTCTTAAAAACACACCTTTTTAGTTCGCTGTAGTTTATATTTTTCTTTAATATCCTACTTTTTAGCGCTTTGAGATAATCGACGATTGTTTAAGCGCTATGACAACATTAACATTATCATTACTTTGCACAGTTTGTGATCAGGATGGCGGACACATCAAGCATTTGGTGTGATTAGTAAAGGAAGTTAAACCACCTTTTATTCCGGTACGCCAATTTGCGACATGTGTTTGAAAAATGTTCTCTGTGACGAGAGGGTTTGACCAAAGACATTTGATCTTTTCCACTTTATAAGCAATACCCAACTCTGTATGTGTGCAGATTTTCAAGAAGCTTGCATATGGAGTAAGAGAGATTTGAATTTAGTGACGTTTTTTGGGCCACCCGATATAGGCCCAACAAGTATTTTAAAATAGAAAGAACTACTATAGGAAGAATCACAACAATTTTTTTTTGGTCTTATCCAATTATAATAATGTTTTATTGTCCATGTATTATATGACCATGATCACCGGGATGTATTTATCCATTGTTGGATGAAGGCCTCTTCTAGCAATTCCCATTTTATACTATCATATGCCATTCTCATTTAGGTTTTCGTTTTAATGTATTTGGAGATTTCATCTTCCATCTTTTCTTTTTTCGACCTCTCATTTGTTTGTCATTTCTTGTTTTCCATTCTGTGAGCCTTTTCATCCATCTATTGCCAAGTGTTTTTGTTAGGTTCCTGCCCATCTCTATTTTCTTTCTTTGAGTTTTCACCTTTGTTTTCCCCTATATTTTAATGTTTCTGACTTTGTGACATAGTGACAAGTCAAACAATCTTCTTTTCATACTCATGACTTGCTATTACTATTTTGTCCATCTCGTTGGTTGTTGTCCACAACTTTGCGCCATATGCCATGGTTGTTCGTATACAATGTTTAAATACTCCTTTTATAATTTGGTATTGGTATTTCTTTGTCGTATTTCCCTGTGTGTGCTAAAACATCTCCACCCATTTTTGTTTGTTCTAGGTATTTGTAGCTCTCAACGTTTGTTGTGTTGCAAATTTCTACTATGATATCTTCTGTTGTCTCAAAGTTGGTCATGCCTTTTTGCCTTTGCAAGTCAATACTTTTACGTTCACTATTCAGATTTTAGCTAATTTTCCATAGGTTTTACTGATGGTTAAAGATGAGTCTGTTGTTCTCCATCGATATTACTGCCCTTCTCCTCCAGTTTGAATTCTTCAATGCTTCCTACTGCATTGTTTTTTTGAAGTTGGAGGAAAATTGAAACTTGAGACATTGTTAAAACGCTATTATACTTTTTGCAAGCTTTAAATTGAGTTGTTAATCATCCAAATAAGACGTATATAACTAAAAGTATTGAACACAATATACAAATACATATTTTCTTTTGTTTATTTGCTTATTTGCAACAACTTGGTGGTTTCTATGACTGGCCTCAATTGTGTATTTTAATTTTTATTTGCGTTTATCTTGATTTTTCTTCGATCATTTGGTTACATTATCCAGGATTTAAGTTGCCATGGTGATGAGAGTCAGTCTTATTTTCGTAAGCTTAAGTAGCTATCTAAGAAATCTAACAAAAGCAGAAGCTGAAATCAATTGTCTAAAATAACATTTTATGGTTTAAAACAATTTCCAGTCGTAAGCTCTATTCTGATTTTCGTCTCTTCTTTCATTCTTCTCTCGCGTTTACATTTATTACATTTTCAAACAAAAATGGTTATTATTATTAGAAATTGTTCACTATTTTACGAGATACAGATATACGCCAGTGTTTATGGCATTGACATACTTTACACTATTGAAATTATGCTGAATTAACATTTAAAAAAAAACAATAGAAAACTAGTTTAAGTAACCATTGCATTCGATACTGTCTGATTATATATTGGATGACGATGTGTATACCTTGTTTCCAAAAAATAGATTCTTTCTTATTATTTGGGTTTGGCAAAAACATCACCTTATTCATCAATAATTACAGTGGCATAAAATAAATCAACAAATGAACCTTCAACCTTTACAATATGATTGATATTTGAACTTATTTTATACCCTTTCAAACTTGGACTAAGTTCCACGTCCACGTTGATATAAGTTAAATCGACATTTAAGTTAACATAGCCTAGAGGAGATCAGCGAGATTAACAATAAGCGAATGGACAATTACGAAAATAACAAATAATCAACATGTTGGTAACTATCGAACACGTATTAGGATATTGTTCATGATAACTAAAGATTACCACCGCAGACCTGTTCAGATTATAACTGAAAGCGAGCTTAGGTTTAAAATACTAGTACCTGTGAATTGTGCAAATATGGCCGATCGGTAATTGGAGATTTAGGGGTGGGGTGTCATGAAGTCATGTTTTTTAAATTATGTGCTTGTCAGATTCAAAACTTGGGACACACCCACCACTTTTGAAGATATAGGTTTCCTGACACTTCCTTAAAAAAAATCTGGATCAGTAGAACAACCCTTCTCGAGTAGGGGGTACCTCGGTGCATAGTCACACGGCCACTATCGTGAACAGACGAAGTAGCCCAAATCCAATAGGGCCTACTTACTGCATGATAGAAGTCATATAAATGTGCATAACTGGTCGGTCCACAGCACATTAAGACGCTAAAATCGTTCTACATCTACTGTTATTTGAGGTTATGATAGTGAGAAGTGCGCATGTGGTGAATTTGGTTGCCGCGTATACATGTGACGTGGGCCAGAAATTGGACGTATCTTTGGTCCTAACAATGACCTAGGATTTTAGACACCGTGACATCATCTGACCTCCCTTCATCATTAACATAATTCCCAGGTATTTGCCTGCGCAAATCGAAAGATCACCAATGAACCGACTTTGAACTTACACTAGTCGCCGTCGCGTCACAAGCGTGAATTTTATCGGGTACCCTAGTTTCTTACAATGTTTTCATAACTTTAGCAGCTTGATTACATTTCTTAATTTTTATAACACGTCCTTCTTACTCGTTGTATCGACTCGATAGACGATCCTATTATTTCCGTTTAATGTATCGTATTGATGTTACCAATACATCATCTACACCTGTCTTTAATTAGTACGATCTATTTATTTTTTGTGAGCATTCGTTTCAATAACACGATATTGACTCATCTTTTGTGTTAAATAATTTTCATCATTTAAGTAAAATTATGAAAATTAAAAAGTTCGTGTACATTAACAAAAAATGAATGATTGGTTAAGGATTCATTGGAAAATATAGGTCATGGTAGTTATTACACAAATCATGGAACTGAAAATTATTTTACTTTAGATTGATGTATTGTTAATGACCTAGAAGATCATGTACTGTAACAAATTTTGTTTCTTTAATCTGTAAATCGGGGTATTTTCATCTTCGTAGAATCCGTTCTTTCAGGCCCTGTCTAAGCTCGTCTGCTACTGCTATATTAGTCCATGCCTTCATTACATGCAAGATTGATTCCTGTAATTCTCTTCTTTTTGGTACGTCCACTGGTGATTTGAGGCGTCTTCAACTTCTTCAAAACTCTGCTGCTCGTGTTGTTACTTTGAGTAGAAAATATCTCCATATTACCCCAATTCTGAAAGCTCTCCATTGGCTTCC
>JAOTQE010080492.1:0-11176 GCA_025631205.1 Nesometra sesokonis
CTATATACAAAATTTGGTGCTTTTGGAAGAATTTGAACCAAACAGCCTATATTTAGCCCTAACACACTCCACTACATCGTAGTCTTGGTACTTTTATACTAAGCCATAGTTTCCACAATCAATGGATTGAAAGGTTCTAGAAAGATGTATATACATACCCCTCTAGAGAAAAAAATTGTAATTAGTGATGATAAACTAGATAATACATACAATTACTTATTGGGGAAACAGACGTCTTTAATGAAAAATATTATTTTAAATGCATTTAAGTATTTCCGGTTTGGGTGGGCCTTTGTTTATCTCCATTTCAATAAAAAATAGTAAAAACAGTATTTTTTTTAAAACGGCATTGATAAATTAAATTTAACGTATTTGTGATATTTATATACATTTATGTAATTAAAAAAAAATTATTGAGGCATCTTAATACTGTTTTAGGGATGTATTTTTACATTTTATGAATCATTTTACAAGATAGAAGATCTGAATTTATTAAACAGCGAATGTGACCGAGATATCTACACTTTACATTATAAATTTCTTCCAGAGATTAACTACTGCCTTAGCTTAAAGGCAAAAATAAGGAGAACCTAAACAAATTTGGACTGCAGAGTTTGTAACAGTCTTCACATACCAGCAATAGATTGGAATGCAAATGGAGAAATAACTAGAAATATTCACTCTACACTACACTGTATAAGCATATCCTCCTCAGGGTAAATTATAATCAGGGTTCCATATCTAAAAGCATTTTTAAACAAAAATCAAATATTACTTAGTTTTTAAAATTCTACTATTTTTCAAGAAACATGAGAATTGTAACAGGTTTTTAAAAATGCCATTTGCATTCAATGTAAAAAATAATTGGAAAGGGTCAGTCTCCTTGTTATAATCTTGCAGTGTGAAAAGTTTTAAACAACCAATCAAACTTATAGAATTTTAGTTTATCGTGTTAAACTTTTTCCAATAAATCCACCACAACAACCACCACCACAGCCTGAAATCACTTTAAAACAAATAGCCTCCCAAGAACCTTTCTCGTTGGGAGGCTAATAATGTGTTACCCTGAACAAAATAACAAATACATGAAAAATCTATCCAGTCATATACTCACTGATAAGGAAAAATGTGTTTTAGTAAAAGGTTTAATTTTTTTGTGTCACCACAACACATACCAAATTTTGAAATCATTACAGCTACTGAGTCAAAGATAAAGTACAACAACCTAAGCACGCAGGTGAATTGGAAGCAAAGGGTTATGAATGCCAAACTTCCAAAACCCAATATTACTTTAGATGAACCGGAATCAATTAAGTGAATGTAAAGGTAGATGCACAGTTTTGTTAGACAAAGTTATAGGGTAGAGTCTAACACAAGGTGAATAGAAAACTGAATAAAAGAAATACCTTCGAACTCTTAAAATTTGATTAAACCAATGCATACAGATATACAGTCATTGACAGTTTTTGACTGCGTGTAGTATCATAAGGAATCAATTCCCAAGTTTTATGAACTACCCAAGGTACACAAACAGAATATATCACTGAGACCAACAGTTAGCAATGTGGCCTCTGTCCCATATAGCCAAAAACATCACCTATATTATTGGACCATTTGGTAGGAAAGCCCAACCGCCACATAGTCAACTCAGTGGATTTTGTTAAAAATGTTTGCGATATAACAGCCAATGACATTCAGACTGGAAAATTGTGAGAACATCTTTTTTTTTTAGGTAACCAATATGCAACTCCTGCAAATCCTAAAACAAAATGGGTCGAAGAGAAACAAGGTAAGAAACACCAAAGAAACAATGTTAAGAAATAAGAAAAATAAGTACGTAAGTTTTAAAGATAAATTTAAATTTAGACAAACCAAACAAATTTGTACTGATCTTACTGACAGTTTCAGCCTTCCTTCGCTAAGGCTTTCCTCTACTTAATGCCTATGGTGCTAAGTAAACCACTCAACAGTAGGCCATAGTCAGCTTACGACATCATCATAATTATACATAACTCGGTAAACTGGGAGCCTTTGTGTCAGTTCATGGTCTTCGCTCCTCTATGTCTGATCAATATCACTCCCTTGAAAGGTCTGATGTTTGCATCATCTGCTGTTTATGATCTTGTGATGGTTCCAATCAATGCTATAATTCTCATGAATTGGATGGTCCACTATTTATTTGTAGACTTTGGATTGTGAATTTTTGCAAGACGGTGTGCATAGTTTTCATTATGTTCTTGAAATTTTTCAGTTTCTTTTCGATTTATGATTTTGTACCTAACAGTCTCTCCAATGTGTGTGTTCACAGCTGTTGCACTGTATTTCATACAGACAGTTAGTCGTGGCTTTGCTCTCCACACTATCTTTAGGTCCAACAAGCATTTTCCTGATTGGTGAATGGTGTTTCATAGCAGTATTCATAACAATCAATCCTTTGCTTGTCTTGATGTAATGTTCCTTTTCCTTTCTGTTCTATTCTTTTTTGTAACTGTTTTAAATGTCCACTAAAGATATCTGAACATAGACAATTCAACGATATTTCATTCCTCCGTTAATTTCTCGTCAACTCTAACTATGTTGTTCATATGTTCCAGTAGCGTACATATTACCCTGATTTTGTAATGTAGTGCTGGTGGGATATAAAATCCAATTACTGGTTTGTGAGGGTGGATTTTTTTATGTATATGAATAGGTTAACAGACTCTTTTTTTTTCGAACGATCAAGGCACCAGCAAAAGGTATTTTTCCATCACATTCCGTATGTGAATTTTATGCTACCAGTGTTATATGTTACATTAGAATTCTGCATGAGGTTATTGAGTTGATCCTTCTTGATGACTTTCAGAATAGCATTGACATACTTCCACATGCAAGGTTTACAAGTGATCAAGAGATTTTGCAATAGCTTTCCATTTAAGAAATTCCAAACAAATGTGCGCTTATATGGGAGTCATAGGGCTATTCATTGTTCCAAATCTGTACTGGTATATACATTTTCAAAATTCCATGACATCCTGTACTCAGTTCTGTTTTTATCATTAAAGTCATGATCAAACTACTTGTAGGGCTCTCTCTATCAGTGTGTTGATGAAGAGAAAAAATGAGAAAATCATGAGAAAAATAAATTCTCCTACCTCAATAATCATCATGGCTAAATTTTGAACTAGCTGTTGAGAATTTGGAACATGAT
Source organism: Nesometra sesokonis (assembly GCA_025631205.1). Classification (NCBI taxonomy): domain Eukaryota; kingdom Metazoa; phylum Echinodermata; class Crinoidea; order Comatulida; family Antedonidae; genus Nesometra; species Nesometra sesokonis. The sequence goes on from JAOTQE010080492.1 coordinate 3,191, forward strand.
TTTGAGTACTTCTCATAAGCAGAGAGAGTTGAACAGTTGAACTATAATTACTTGTCTCGCAAAGATTCACAATAAAAAATCAGCAAATCAGCGATAGCGTACCACATGATACAAGAGGATCACATCACTGATTGGAACCATCCCAAGATCATAGACAGGGTGGATGACGAACAAAATTAGACTTGCCAAGGAGATGAGGAGTGAGGAATTTGCTAAACAACAGAGCAGTCATTCTGATGAAGGCCTTCATGAAAGAGGGTTGATGCTGTCAGATTTGTTAAAACATTTTTTATTTGTTGAAATTGAAATTTTATTAGAAAAAAATTGAAAGCCTGAACTAGGTAAATGTAATAGTATTTTGTAGCAATAGAAATTGAGGGGATTCAGCAATAGAAATTGAGATGCACCAATAGAAATTAAGAGAGATGGACCAATAAAGAAGTGAGGGAGATGCACCAATAGAAATTGAGAGAGATGCGCTAATAGAAATTAAGGGAGATGGATCAATAAAGAAGTGAGGGAGATGCACCAATAGAAATTGAGGGGGGATGTACTGATAGAAATTGAGGGGGATGTACCAATAACAATTGAGAGAGACGCATCAACACAAATTAGAAGATACATTGAGGAGGATGCATTTATAGAATTGAGGAGAATACACCAATAGAAATTGAGAGGGATGCACTAATAGAAATTAAGGGAGATGGATCAATAAAGAAGTGAGGGAGATGCACCAATAGAAATTGAGGGGGGATGTACTGATAGAAATTGAGGGGGATGTATCAATATAAATTGGAAGATACACTGAGGAGGATGCATTTATAGAATTGAGGAGAATACACCAATAGAAATTGAGAGGGATGCACCTATAGAAATTAAGGGAGATGGATCAATAAAGAAGTGAGGGAGATGCACCAACAGAAATTGAGGGGGGATGTACCAATAGAAATTGAGGGGGAAGTACCGATAGAAATTGAGAGAGACGCATGAATATAAATTGGAAGATACATTGAGGATGCATTTATAGAATTGAGGAGAATACACCAATAGAAATTGAGAGAGATGCACCTATAGAAATTAAGGGAGATGGATCAATAAAGAAGTGAGGGAGATGCACCAATAGAAATTGAGGGGGATGTACCGATAGAAATTGAGAGAGACGCATGAATATAAATTGGAAGATACATTGAGGAGGATGCATTTATAGAATTGAGGAGAATACACCAATAGAAATTGAGAGGGATGCACCTATAGAAACAGAGTAGAGGCAGCACCTACTGAAATTTAGGGAGGCACAGCAACAGCCATTGATAGGGATTCACCAATAGAAATTGAACCAATAGAAATTTAGGGCGAGGCACATCAATAAAAATTTGAGGGTGAAGCACCAATAGAAATTGAGGGTGATGCATAAATAGAAATTGAAGGTGAAGCATCAATAGAAATTTAGGAAGATGGACCAATAGAAATTGAGGGGATGGACCAATAGAAAATTGAGGGAGATGCAGCAATAGAAATTGAGGGGGTTGCTCCAATAGAAATAGAGGGAGATGCATCAATACAAATTGATGGGAGATGGACCAATAGAAATTGAGGGCAATGCATCAATAGAAACTGAGTTAGATGCATCAATAAAAATTGAGGGACACGCATCAATAGAAATTGAGATGCAGCAATAGAAATTGAAGGAGATGCACCGCTAGAAATTGAGAGAGATGGACGAATAGTAATTGAGAGGAATGCAGCAATAGAAATTGAGTTAGTTGTATCAACAGAAATTGAGAGATATGGACCAATAGAAATTGAGAGTGATGCATCAATAGAAATTGAGGGAGATGCATCAATAAAAATTGAGGAGATGCACCAATAGAAATTGAGTTAGATGTATCAACAGAAATTGAGGGAGATGGACCAATAGAAATGGAGGGTGATGCATAATAGAAATTGAGGAAGATGGACCAATAGAAATTGAGGGAGATGCACTGATAGAAATTGAGAGAGATGGACCAATAGAAATTGAGGAAGATGCATCAATAGAAATGAGAGATGGACGAATAGAAATTGAGGGAGATGCACCAATAGAAACCGAGGATAATGCACCAATAGAAATTGAGGGGAATGCAGCAATAGAATTTGAGGGAGATGCACCATACAAAATTGAGAGAGATGCACCATAGAAATTGAGGAAGATACATCAATAGACATTGAGGATGATGTAGCTATAGAAATTGAGGGAGATACTGAAAAAATACAGTGATAACCCGTCATGTAACATGTAATTGAGCTCGATGGGAATCATCAAAATAGTATAACTTGATGAAGGAAGTAATGAAGAAAGTTGTTTGTAAAATAACAGTGCAAAAAAACAGGACAGTAAAAGGCCGTGTAGAAGAGTGAAGGGAGAAGTTGACACACTAAAAAACCATGTGTTCTAAAACAATGGCAGCAATTTATTAACTTCACAACCTATGTTCCAGCTAGATAATGTGTAAACATGTTTGAGAGACATTCTGGAGATTCAAATGTGGAGCATACTGTCAAAGGAAAAAGGTGGTACACTACATTAAACAACACTGCACTATTTTGCTGTCCCAAGTTTAAACTGTTGTTTTACTCATCCCAAATGGGTTAATATTTTTGTATTTATACCAAAATTTTACAAAAAAAACCCTCTTTCATGCTTTTAAACAATAGAATGAAATTGGTTCAGAACACAATGATGGATTTGAAATAATGGTGATGCCACTGTTTGGTGCAAAGACAACGGGCAACTAAGACACACCATTTAAGAACTCCTGGTCCTATACTGACTGACAATTGACATGGTAGAAAAGACTGTATGCGGCACAGAATATTGACAGCCAAAAACATGACACCCAAAGTTGGAACTCGAGATCAAAACCAAGGCAGCTTATAAGTGTAAAAGAAATAAAATTTTCTTGGATTAATGTTTTTTTTCGGAAAAACAATACCACACTAGAAAACTAGTGTTCAAAAGATGATCGATTATCAACTCCTATATTCAATGAAACCAGGATCCGATTTCAAAATACCATATATTTTAACAATTTCAAATGGTTGATGGTTGCACCAACCAACTGTATAAAGTTGAGCCAAATTTTGTGAGATTCTGGTTGGAAACTCAATCTCAATACAAGGCATTTATCTTTTAAGTATATAGATTCCAAGAAGGTAAAAGGAAGAAAATCTGCAAACATTAATAACAGTCAAGTGTTCATCTAGCAATAAAGTTTGTCTAATGTGAGATAGACTCGAATATAGCCTGACTAGTTTGAGCTGAGTCAGGCCTAAATTGTGGTACTTGGCCCTCAATTTTGTGCATTTACAGTGTGTGAACAAAAGCAATGTCCTTGAATGTTAAAAATTTAATATAAACTCCATCTTCACATTATAATTTTACAATTATTTTACATTTGTTGCATGTTATTGTTTAATCAACAGTGTTATGCATATGTCAAAGTGTTAACATTTTGTGTATTTCCTTTCTACTAGCTATACTATTTAAGATAGTAAATTTCATAATAGTAATAAAATTGTAAACAGTGATTTAGTATTTTTGGATATGTTTTTCCTTACCTTTGCTACATGTTTTTTATATATGTGTGTATGTGAAATAGTAGAATAAAGAAAAAAATATGAAAAATTTGACAACCATTAATCAAGGTAAAACCACTAATGATAATTGCACATGGAGGAGCCGAAACAATGATTTGATCAATTGGTCAATATACGTCAAGTTATAGATCAACTGGCATTCCCTATTGGCTGAAAGAGATTATCAAGATGCTTCCTAGAAATATAGTTCCATTCTGGGCAGTGGTAGCTGAACAAGAGTCTTCTGTAAGCTACTGGCTCCTCCATGAAGTACAATGACTGTGAAAGGGATGTTATTTTTCTTAAGTTGTATGGAACAAGCTCTGAAACTGATTGAGTGTTGCAACCATTTAATCAAAACTGAATGTATTACAAAAATTGTGGTCTCACCATATAATGAATAGAAAAATCCGAAATTGAGTTATTGGTACCTCAAATAAATCATAATAAGTTGTAATCTACACTTTAAATGGTATTCATGAAATATAAGTAACATAGTACTCCTAAATTTATAACTAAATTTCTCAAAAATTTGTCTTCAGACCTATTTTGGTGATTATCTCTGTTTGACCGCACCTGCGATGCGACTCATTCTGTAGCGAGACCTCACAATTGGCTGCAGCTGGAGAGCTGCTGGAGTGTAAAAGAAATGCTAAAAAGAGAATTTTTAGGTAACTGTACACTGACAGTAACATACCACCAATAGATGAGATTTTTCAAGGGGTAACATACTTATAAATTAACAAAAAATCAGCTGAAGTCCACAAAGTGCCATAAATGGAAAACAGGTCAACATAAATTCCTTGCATGGACACTGGATGCTATCTTAGTTTCTGGGTACAGCAGAAAATATACGATAATACTGAAAAAAAAATTGGCTGATGTGTACTAATCAAGCAGCAATTGAAATATAAAGGAAAGTTATAGCTATGCTTATCTCAATGAAGACATATTTAATAGAGCATTTTAAATTTGGTGTCCATACTGGACACAAAGTGGAAAGTGAGATGATGAAAATGTTTAAATTGGATGCCGAAGAATACAAATTCCAGCCATACGAATGGAGAACTGCAAAGCTAATTTTCTCAAGGTTGGCACAGAAACATGGAGATGAAAGAAAAACCAATGCAGATGAGGATGATGTGATTTTGCAGAAAATTGCAGAGCAAGAGGAAGTTATCCGTGCAGTTGTTTATAAGGAAATTGGCATCAATCACTTATGGAGAAGTGGATGTCTGAACATTTTTTTTCCTGTGACAAGCCGAAAACTGTGAAGTTTATATTCCGCACACTGCCAACAAAGTGAGTTTCATGCCATTCACTGTCTTCATGAGAGCAGACGAAACAATCCAAAAATTTGATGGATGGTGTTGTTCAACTGTCTAAGCCATTACCATTACCGATATTTTTTGGTGAAGGTTTCATTAATTTTATATTAGGCAAAAGGGAGGCAACTCAAATCCTATGTATAAATCTATATATAAATTCATTTGAGGGATATTTTCAGTAAATCCCACGTAACTTCTAGGCCTAATGCTATAGGGTTACGGGTAGGGTGGTATACCTACGCTGGCTTACTGAATAATGTCAAAAAATCTGACAGATGGGCTTAGTTTATGTAAATCACCATTCATCTGGCTACAAAAAATTTTTCACTGTATAATTTTTCTGTTTTAATGATTATTATATGGTAAAGAAATTAATAAATAAATAAATAAAAATATTATCTATTTATAGCTAGTTATATTATCAGAGATCAAAAAAAAGAAGCTGACCAGAAGGATTCCCTTAGAAATTATGCTAAGTACATTCGATGTATGTAAATACTCAATTTTTGTCATCTCAATTCATGCAAATAAGCACCACATTTGAATAAGAGCCCTGTAAATGTTAGAATAATTGTATAATTTTCAAACTTGGTGGGGATCATCATTGAAAGTATCTTAATTTTAAGTTTTTCCTTTGAATATGCACCTCTAAAAATAAAATCCCCCACTTAAAAACACAAGTATCATTTCTAAGGCACAGTATTAATACTCTGTAGAATCAGAAATTGTTTGTTTAATGGCTCTATTAGATTACATACACTGTAAGAGGCTAATAAGTTATGTAAAGTATGTCCCCCTATAAATACATTTGCTGATTTTTTTTTTGTGGCCTAATTTTAACAAACCATTTGTGGTTTCTTGAGGGCTCCTTGTCTTGTACTGTATTTGTTAATGTATTATGACAAAGAATTTTATCAGGTGTTTAAAACTACATTACAAGCATTTGGGACTGTATGAACTGAATTGCTAATCCAAAAGAAAAGACTGGACATAAATAATAATCTTGGCCAATCACAAAAATGTGTTAGTCCATTTAAAGTTTATTGCAGAATTAATATATATTAATACAGCATTAATATTTTTTCATTACTTAAGTACAGCCCCACTTATAAATTCTCTCTGTTATAAGGAAATCAACCCCAGCCTCTCTCTCTCTCTCCTTATTACAGACAATCTACAACAACATCCGCAATATGTACGCATAAATAATATTACATCTACCACCAGATTGTGTAACATGGGCGCGCCTCAAGGATGCATACTTTGGCCGTTTTTATTCTCGTTATATACGTCAGATTATAAAACATAGGTAATAGCGCATCTATACTTAAATACGGCAACGATACGGTAATTTTGGGTTATCTGTATAGATAAGATGTGCTTTCATATGTATATGAAGAAAACGGGTTTTGTGGACTGGAGTAAACAAAACGTTTTACAACTAAAAATGAAAAAAAAACAAAAGAAATTATATTTGATACCAGGAGAAAATAATGTGAGCATGTTAAACTGACTATTAAACGAATCTTTTATAGGCCTAGATTAATTACACTGAAATTTAGGCTTGCTCCAAGTTTTAGAAAATTAGTAACCATTAATTCATTCTAGGTATTAGCGGATGACAGGCGACACAATATTGAGACTTTATTGTGTAAGGCGCTATATAAATCTTGTTATTATTGTTATTATCTCTTTGCCCGAAATGATAGCTAAAGTTGCTGCCCGATGCCCTGAAAGAACACAATTTGAAGTAAATCATTTATTTGACTTCAGTTCATTCCCAGGAATGAAACAGCAACACTGCAACAACATTTCTAAACAATTTGCTGTTTAATACAAGATTCAGGTTTGTAATGAAAGAAAGGCATTGTTTTACCCTTACTCTGAATTGGACACAGAAAAATATAGTTTATTTTATTAGGTAAACATTTTTAGTGTCTTGGAATCACAGAGTATTGATCAATGTTTCTACTAACTGTGTGATACTCCTGTTATTTTTTTTCTAGAGACAACTTTGAAATTCCCATCCACATGCGCACTACTTTGCACCTGGATGGGAAATGTCAACTTTAGCCTTCGCATAGCGGCATATTTCTTCACAATCACACCTTTAATTAAATTGTACAGCTTGATGACTCATTAAACTATTGTTTAATTTTATACTTTTTTGCAATTGTTTACATTCTTATTATTTTGGATGAGTGGAAGCTAGAGGTAGCACTAAATGCTACTGCTACCATGAAGAAGCAAAATGACAAACCCAATGCACCTTCCTCCCCATCTTTTTGCTGAATTTTCTTTGCAGTTCTTTCATTTATTCAACTTGGGAAACACTTGCTTTCATCTGTTTCTGTTACTGAGTGACAAATTTAACCAGGATCCCATCAAAGAATATTTTAGCAAGCAACAAGGCATCGATCAGAGTTATGACAATCCTATTGTAGAAAAATTTGGACACAACATGCTACATATCCATGTTGCAGGTAGTAGTAGCATTCATGCTTCGAATAAAGGAAATTGTAAATCTACAAATAGCCACTACTTAGGCATCATCTTTACCACAACTCATAAATAAACTAATAGCAAAAATATGGCTCAAAAGTCAGCTCCTCTTTTTGAGAAACTTCTTGGAAATTACATGCGTTTCAAAAGTGAATCCACAGGTTCAGAAACTAGATGGTGGCAAAAAATGTAGGTATCTGATATAATTACTATTATCAAACTAATGTTAGTAATTCCTGCAACCAGTTGATGCCTTAAAACATTTGGTTAGATTTAATAATCTTGCCATTATACATGTCTACATAAAAAAAATGATGCTTGTAATTTACAGAGCAGTTTAAAGAATATTAAAAATGTTATCAACTTTCAGATTTTCATTATCACAGTAAAGTATTTCATGATATTGAATTCTAATCTAATTTCAGTATTATTATAAGAATCAGAAACAGTGGTAAATGAGTGGTAAACAGTGGTAAATGAGTGGTAAACAGTGGTAAATGAGTGGTAAACAGTGGTAAATGAGTGGTAAACAGTGGTAAAT
>JAOTQE010080503.1:0-15759 GCA_025631205.1 Nesometra sesokonis
GAAGCGCTTAGAGGCCTTGGCAATAAGCGCTATATAAATGTCACATATTATATTATTATTATTATTATTATTATTATTATTATTATTATTATTATTATCATATCTTTAATTGCGATTATGCCTTGCTGTTAGCTGGAAAAACATTAAGTACCTAAACTTGTAATTCAATCTTTATACAATCTTGAATTTTTTGGATCATAAAAAATTAAACCTACTAAAAATATACCATTACCCATAAATAAATGGATAAATAAATTCAATACTAAAACTACTTGATACAAGACTTTAAAATTATTGGGTACAGATAGATCTTCAAGACAAATTACCAAAATTGTGATACAGTAATAACAATTTTATGAAGTACAATTTTCTGTAGGACTATAAAAACCGGTAGTGGAAAATTAATTATAATGATGTTGTTTAAATTTCAAATGATATTGAAGATTTTTATCTTTATATTTTTAATATAATCTATTATTATTATTGATATGATATGGATATAAATTTCCGATATAAAAGATAAAAAATTGTGGAAGAGCCAAGCCTAAGTAGGCAAAAGTCACAAAGCTAGTTTTCCACAATAATAAAATAGTTAACCATACCTTTTCTGGTGCATTCCTTCCTAAGATGACAGGGAATATGCGCTCCCTCAATCTCCTCGATGCACTGTGTTTGTTGTCGCAGCCGTATATGAACACATTCTGTTTTCTGCTGTGTCCATGAAGATCGCAGTACATGATTATCTCTCGCTCATCTTGCAATCTACAAAAAAGAAAAGTATGTAGACCAATTTACCTGAAACTAGAATATTAGAAGAAATTCCTCAGATTATCCATTATTTTCCAAAAATTTCTGAATCCAAAAACACCTCAAATCTCATCTCATCACTTTTTTTTTGTTTTGTCCGTTATGTTAAACCTTGACCAATCCTCTTTAGTTACCTTTCCTTATGCTCTTAAATGCACTCAATATTTCAATGTATTCATTATTATAGTATGCTTATTAAGTATGTACTTGAATTTAACCCATGACAATGAGATTGGAAGACAGTATAATAAAGCCGCAATCGCACTGGATTTAAAAAGGGATATTTTACCCAGACAACAAGTAACATTTAAAATGATTAAATTTTAACATTGTTCGCACTTGGATTATTTGGCATGGCTAGTTTTACCAAAAGCTATGGTAAAATTTGCAAAATAAACTACGTTACTCAAGGTCACAACTCAAATGAGTACCCAAATGACCAATGAAGGCCATTCTGAAATATGACTTGGGAAGATTACCGAAGTCGCGCTGCTCGCATTGGACTTTCCTGCCTGGTGAGTTTTCCTGGGCAGGCGGGACCCGGTTAAACTAACCACGTGGCGTGGGTAAGTTTCCTTTTCTCCATGGCTAGGAAAACTTCCTGTGCTGTTAGCACTGGACTAATTATTGGAAAACTAGCCAGTGTGTTGGTTAGTTCAGTGTGATTGTGGCTTCAGATTAACATTTTGAATATTGAAAATTGATAACACTAACTGAAAAAGGTTCAGTGAAGCTTACTATATAAAATAACTGAATTTTCTAAACAATACATACTTTCTAAACCATGTTTTATTGTGAGACTAGAGTGTGGTACCGCTAATTCGAAAGAAAAAACTCAGAGTGACCAAGTTTGAACCCAGGACCTTGAGATTGCAAGGCATGCATGTTAACCAGCAAAATACAGTGCCACTTCAAATAGCAGATACAATTTAAAATTGACCCTAATGGAGAATGTAAAAGAAGGGTCTTACACTTACTTCTTAATCATTGCCTTTGTGTGTGCAACAGATGGAAAAGAATCTTTCAGTATACTTTTGTAGTTCCTGTTTAGATCACGTCCTGAGAGAGAACATCTGTAATTCCCTACGATCACTCCATCTGGATTCAACATTGGCACGATTTTGAAAACGAAAGTGTCCCGTAACAGCTAAAATAAAATTGTACATAAAATATTGTTTTATACAGTATAAAGACATATATAGATTCAATGAGAAATTTGAAACAAATTACACAGATGTGTAACTGTAGTATTTAAAACTGAATTAATTATATATATATAAAAAAAACATTTTCTTATCATGGCTCGGATCATGACTTCTACATCTACATTGTGTTTTGATCATGAATGAAGCTTAAAGTTTAAAGTTTGCAACTGCCGAAGACACCAGGAGCTACCAGCCAGCAAACTCATATTATGGGAACCAACGTACGGGTACTGTTTAAGAAGATGCCCCACAAAACTGTATGTGGACATCTTGAAACAGGATTCAGGAACCAAAAGTATAGTGGAGCTGGTTCGTTGTATGGAGAATCGTGGCGACTGGGGACAACGTTGGAAGGCTCGTCTGACGACATAAATATTGAGGCTTGTTCTAGTCAGGTTGTTTCAGGTAAGGTTTCTTCTGGTCTTCTTTTGCTAAACCATCCTTATGTTTTCTTATACAGTATTACCAATTAATTTGTACTTTGAAACATCATTATAGTAACCAACAGAGTTGAACCTCTCTGTGCGAACCTCTTGTATGCGGACACCTCCCATGGACACTAATTCAAAGATCCGTTTGTTCTTCCTATCTAGTCAGTGCATTTGGTACAACTCATAAGAGACACTTCCCTTAAGCGAATGGGACACTTTTTATCTTAAAATTTAGTAAGTAAATTTACCTCTCATAAGCGGAAATCCCGGAAAATTTAGTTATTTTTCTGTACAAGGAAAACAAATTCTTGAAAAAAATCGTCCTTATACTGTAATGACTGAGAATCATATTAATCTTAAAATTAGACACTTTTCCTAGACCTGAGGGTGTGCACTTATGGCAGGTTCAACTGTACATAAGAACTAAAAATGATATTCAAAATTCATATATCTGTGCTTCCATTTTGGCGTGAAGGTGGTAAAAAATATACAAAGTCAGGCACTGCAGCAGCCAAAATAAAGAATGCTTCTGTGAACTACCTTTGCATCTGCACTGTTCCCTGTGAGATAGTCTAGAAATCCCTTCATCATCCAACTAGCATTCGTTTCACCAGGATGTACTCTTGCTGTTAACACTACTGCTTTCTTTGACTGCAATATAAAAATTATTTTAGTTGATTAATTTCCCTCCATTGTTTGACTGGAAATATAAATTATTTATTTAAATAAATTTTCAATTTGGGATGACCAGGATTACGCAAATGAGTTTAAGGTCAATTCAGTGGCGGCGCCAGGAATTCCCCGACAGCAGGGCTAAGCCCCCAACAGGGGGGCAATCCCGATGGGTTGGGAAGGTTTGTGGTTTCAGTTTGACAAGCAAAAAAAAACACTGTGTTGCCGGGAGAAAAGGACCCACTAGCCAGCCCCCTGGAGGTTTTGTCATGACATGCCCCACAATTTCTTTTATGTAGAAAATATAAATAGATGTCTCTGCCAAGTAGTAAATACCCCATACCACTGCTATAAAATGGCAAACAAAGTATTTACAGTTATTCAATCACTCTATCCAGTTTAACTCTTTCACTGTGCTGCTGTGTTATTCCCTCTGCTTTCTCTGACGTAAGGAAATTTGTGATTTAGAAATAAATGGCAAAGAATACTAAGAGATTATTCAAAATTCAAAATCTGTGAAAATGCTACTTTTCTCCAAGAAATTCTTATTAGATGCTGTTTTAACACTGGGTCATGATGCAGATGCACACGATGAAAAAAACTAACAAAACTTTTAATAATTTGCATCAGTTTATAAAAATAAACACAATTCAACTTCTGTTGGTAAAATTGTAAAAAAAAACATCAGATTAAAAAAAATGAGTGTCAAATATAGAGGGTGCATTCAATGAAAGATATTTTTTGTAATGCATTGACAATTTTCCAAAGGTGATAGAAAAACTAAAGAGGGCATGTATAGTCTAAGCAAATATTGTTAAAGAATGATTTATTATGGGCATGGGTAGTACCAGACCCATGCCATTCAATAACATTGGGCAGTGAATGGGTTAATATAACTTCATCTTTTTTAAATATTTAAAAAAAAATTGAATAGTCGTGTGTGAAATTAAGTAAATACCTTTGCATCAGCAGGATGTTTAGATGGTGATGTTATTGTAAGAATGTAGACACAGTTGCCAGCTAGTGATCTGCACAGAACACGCACCTTACAGAACCTATTCTTCACAGGATCATTAGTAACATTTAACAAGTAATCCTGCATTGAGAAATAAATTGTTACATTTTTTGATATTTTAAAATATTGGTTTGGTTGGCTTTGGAATATTTCAGTTTCTAAGGCTGTGTTTTTGCAGGAAAAAATTATCTGATAAATTATCCTGATAAAAATTATCCGATAAAAGTGCTGCAGAAACGGGTGTTTAACATATTCTGACATAATAAAATTATCCAATAATTATCCAATAATATTCCGATAATTGACCTAAATGCGATAATTTTTTACCTTTGACACGGGGTCAACCTTGATCTTGCTTTTGCGAGGATTTCACCGCAGGGCAACCAGGGTGCCACGCGAGGAAAAGGGAAATCACCAAAAAATCTCCGGAAGTTAGTGAACTCAAAATGCATTATGGTAAACACTGAGTTTGCGCAGTTGTATTTTTTTTAATTGATTTGATTGGATGATATTTTATCGGATAATCCGAAATTCCTGCTGAAACACGGCCTTACAGTACACCAAGGACAACCCATCAATCTGAAGACCTCTTTCCAGTGGAGTCTTCCTTAGGGTTAACAAATTTCAATGAAATTTGGTAGTCATGTCAATGATGGTCTAACTTAATGTGTCCCATGGTTTGGTTCAAATCAGCTGATAGGTTGAGCTGCAATAGTTAAAAAAACTATATTTTGAAGTCCTAAATCCAAGGGTGTGCTGTGGGCCAACAAGACCAAATATTAAAAATCGGCTATGTAATTTTATAGACAATGTATCCAAGATCATTTGTTTGAATTTCCATCCTCTTTGGATTACAGCCCTAGGAGGAGTAGCCTTTGGTGCAAGTACTAGGGTTCTCCAACTACTAAAGTGTCAACTATTGGACTGTTTGACCACATTCATTATAAAATTACCTAATTTTGAATATCAGTTCTTGTTCGCCTGCAGCACCCCAAAAAAATTGTAAAATATCAAAATTATAATTCAAAAAATGCTGACCGTGATTTTAGACATGTAAAGTAAGTCAGGTTTAAAGAACAATAAAGTAATTTTCAGATACCCATTTTAATTCCTGAGTAAAATTACTTGACTGACATTAGCAATGACGCCATCTTACCTGTAAGTGGGAATATGTGTATGGATAACAATGAGCCAAGTAACAAGTATCATTAGCATTTTGAAACACACATGTCCACGTCAATGAGTAGAAGTACTTATCGCCCTTCACATCAGGACGCCTGTATACAGAAAATAAATGAATAAAAACTTATAATTTTTGCAGTAATTGGCATAGTGGTTATGGTTCAGACTCTCCATCACAATGTCACGTGTTTGAACTCTTGATAGTTCTTGCCGCCAAGTTTCACTGTAAGCCCTAGTGATTTAGCAAATTTTATATAAAAAAATTGGGACATTTTACGCTCCTTACACAGCATTTTAAAGTCAGAGAAAGCACCAGAATCAAAACCATCAGTCCATAAAAAAAACCAAAGTGAAAAGATTAGGCTAATAAAGAAGAGAAACTTGACAAATTAAGTCAAAAAGTTTGAAAACAAATCAAGCAGAGCAGCTTTAAAACCTAGTCATAATCATATGATTTACACAATAACATTTACATTATATAAACATTTATATACAAAAATATTAATAATAATAATAAAAAAAAAAATGATTTTTCCGATCTTGTTTGGATTTTCTCTACTGTTACGTTTAACAATTATTAAATTTCGCAATATATGGCCATCTTTCATTTTCATGGGCACGACCCAATTCCGTTTATCTATATTATATTTTATGTATCTCATTTGAGATCTGAGACCCAATTCCGTTTATCTATATAGAAAAATTTTAATATACAATAATATGTCTGTACTGTAAAAATCTAATATTCAAATCTTCTGTAACGTTTCAAGCTGAAGTTGGACCCGTCTAGGTGACATCTACAGCCACGTTAGATAGTCCCTCTTAATTATAGGCTTCTATAAATGGTGTCTTGTTCGCTACATTAAATCCCATTTTCACAGTACCTTTGAGTGGAAGCAGTTGGCCCAGTGGTTGTGCATCAGACTTCCAATCACGAAGCTGGTGGTTTGATGCTCAATCTGGTTGGTTCCTAGGCAAGAGACTTTATCATCATTGCCTCTCTCCACCCAGGACTATAAGTGGGTACCTGGGAGGTACAAATGCCATGTATGCGCTGATAACAGCTGCAATATTATGGAATGGATTGTATTCCATAGACGTCTGTTCCAATGACTGGGGTAATAATTGTGCAGCGTAATAAGTGCTTTTATAAATGCTACATTATTATTACCTTTTAGTTTTTATGACCAATTGGGAAGTGAATTGTTAATATTAAGACTTTCCATATATAATCCAAAAAAAAGTTACTTACAGTATATTATTCTTGTAATACTTGATATCCTGGCCAATTCTTCTCCATCCTCTTCCTTTTGTTTCTGCATCTATCTCTGAGTACATCAATGGTTTCATACCCATATTATATAGACTTCCAGACTATGAATGAAATGGTTCAATCATTATTTTAAATTTGATTTCAATCCTAATAATTTTTCTTAACAATAATATAAACAAATGCAGTATTGAAATTAGGAAATGATGACATCAAGTGAGTGGCACATTATAAGTATCTGGATAAAAAAACAAGTATGAAAGATGCAGACAAAAAGAATAAAAAGAATAAAAAACAATAAAAGAATAAAATCAGGCCGGATGGCATTTGGTAAACACAAAGAGATTCTTTGCAACCAACCATAAAATCCCAATGTGCTTAAGAAGGTATTTAATAAGGATTCTAGATAGAATACCATGTATAAAAATAAGGTGGATAACTGTTAAAATTGATATAATGTCAGAAGTGGCTAAAAAGAAGTGGATGTGTACAGGTCATGATAACAGATGGACAAAAAAAATAACAGAGTGGACACCCAGAGAAAGTAAAACAAGAGGAATACCGAAACATCTGACAGAAAGGGTTGGAAGAGTTTAGAAGAGGGGTATGTTCAACAGTGGACTGATGGACCCTGAAGTAAAGTAATTTGTCTTTATAAGTTTACATGTGGCAGTATCTCACCAATTTTCTCAACAATTGGCATCAATTACTTACCTTGAGAAAGTTGGTGATAGTAAAGCGGTATCGTATACCAGGCCTGGTGTTCTTCACTTGGAAATAAAACCATTGAGTATGTTTCTTGGTGTACAAATCATAACGTAGCAATAAATTGTATTCATATTCACCTCTGAAATAAAAAAATGATAAATTATTATTCATTATTTTTTAATTTTCTTTCATATTAAACCATACAAAGTAGACTTACTGTTGCTACGTTTCGGCTACAGGCCTCGGTAACCTTGTTCACGATTTTTTTCTTCCTCCTGGTGTTTTCTGGATACGCAAAACTAAGAATAATATGAATCGAAACATGGGGCATATCAATTGTCCAATATCTACAACAGCCTTCTTGAAAAGAGTGAAAGTTCAACCGTTGGTGGCGCCCGCCAAAAACACCAGGAGGAAGAAAGAAATCTGAAAACCAGACACAATTGTCTGAGAGTCAACGAAACGTATACAAGTAAGCATAATTTTGGTTTTACTTCAAAGAGCCTTCACATACAATTATATCTATAAAAACCGATGAAATTTTATCAGCAAATGAGTAGGAGTGTTTACCCCGGTGGACATAACACAATGGTGCTGAAAGCCATAGAATGTGGAACATATTATCAACTGCATCCTGTATACCTTACAAAAATGTACACTATAAATACCTGATTATTATGGTACGTACATTTTAGTTGCTTTCATGAGGTTTCCACTCTCAAACCTTGATTCAAATAAAAGAGTTGTATCGTCTTCTGATTTCAGTTTAACAGCACGGAACGGACATCCATGTTTGCTGCCACCTACCCTTGATCTTAGAAACTAAAAGAAAAAAAATGTATTATTTTATTTATTTTTATCCTAATAGTCTTATTTTGGAATAACCTCATGTATTTCTTACAATTTTTCGAATAACTTTTATGTATTTTTACAAATGTCAGTGTACTTCTATGTATTTAAACAACATTCAAGAAATATGAAAGTAAAAAAATGCTGCAAAATGTACAGAATTCTAAACTACTGATTATTTAGTTTGTGGCACAATTTTAAAGCTTCTCACCTGTTTTCGTTTTCAGGGTGAAATGGAGTTAAATAGCATATTATTCTTTTAATTAACAGTTAAGCTGTTGGTCTAATGTCTGCAATAGGAATCCTCAAAAAGTATATGTAATTGACAGTCCATTTAGGATTTTTCTGGGTTATTCTTTATCACAAGCCAAATACAACTTGGGACTCAATTTTTTTCACAGCTCATACTGTTTCAACTCTAGTTAGAAAAAGCTCTAGAACCACACTGAATTGTTAATAGATAATGGATATTTTTTGGTGACGGTCGGAAAAGTTAGAGGGCGCTTCATTGTATTAAAACAATTTTTTTGTATAGTCTTGAAGCGTAATTAAACTCATTCTTGAATTAAATTACAGTTATAAGTTGAAAATTTCACCTATTCTGCTATCAGGTGATAATAAAATAATGAGCCATCAGAAAAATTAAAGGTCACCTGAATGTTTAAAAAAAAACCCTTTTTTTTTTTGGTATAGTCTTAAAGGGGATTTGAACATGTGCTTAAATTTAAGTGCAGGTTACAAGTCAAAACATTTTACCCACTTGGCTAGGTATCAGTTTACAACAGAACTGAGTTTTCTAAGGAAATAAGAAATCCAAACAAATTTCAATGTAAACTAATGAGGGAACTCTATATAACCCATTAGATTAGTGAATAAAATGATAAAAACTATCATCATAGAAATGCAGTTTTTACATAATTTAGAAGGATGGTATAGAGTTGGAGCTCATCTAGATACAAGTACTTGTTTTGTATTTTCTTCAAAGATATTCAAAATTATATAGATATTAAGAAAGTATAAAGCATACTCCGAGCTAAGAGATATTCATGTTGAAATATTGAATCCTGTCATGATGACATGTATCTCATTTCTTAGAGTATGTAATACATTTTTACTTGACCTTTCAAATTACTTACATATGCTTCTTTTGTTGGTGGATTATAGTAGACAACTCTACCTTCTCCATCGGTAGAATGGTGGGGCATCTTCTCCAGGCCAGCTGTTAATAAAAAATGTCATATAAATATTTCATACGACCTGAAAAAGGTCTGATTAAGAAAATAGATTCAAAATTTATTTTATATATTTAAAACTTTATTTATAAATTCAATTTAGAAAACACTATGCTTTGATGGTGCTGCCATTTTTTTGCCATCAGGGCAAAAAATTCCAAAAATTTAGTGATTCAGTGATCTGAATGATGTAACAGAATTTAGAGTTATACAACATTATATGACACCTAGATAGATTCCTGCAATCTGATTGGTTGATCGTTATCAATCATTTGACCCATTTTATGGTGACGTCAAGAATCGTGCAATTTTGGATCCATTTACCGTGCAATTTTGGATCCATACATTTTGTTCCATTGCATGCTCGCCGAGACGTGAAAACACTCGCATATTGTAACGTGCATGAAATGCGACAATAACTGCGCCGCGCTCAGCTGCACTGTATTAACTTTGTACTGCACTAGCGCTAGCACTATCACGTGTATGATCTATGTAACCTCTGACACGGTTGGTAAGCAAACATGGCAGGGACGGAGTTTGTTTTGATGACAATTTGAAAGGACCATTGATGCACACCAAAAAAGTCTCTTCTCACTTGTTTCTAAATTCATAAAATGTCAAATGACAAGGATCTATTTACGTAGGTGTCATATAAAACAAATAATGAATGTTTTTTCATTTGTGCGATGGACAGAATATTTCATTCGGTGAAAAATAAAATGATCCATTCAACTCGGCCACGCCTCGTTGAATGGATCTTTTATCTTTCACCTCATGAAATATTCTGTCCATCGAACTCATAAACATTCATTGTTTGTATAATAACAAGCCATAAGCAGGAAATTTCTATAAAAAAGGAACGATTTTCTTTGTAAAATACGCATTTAATATAGCAAGTATTATCGCAAGTATTATCTTTTAAAGCATTTTTAATAATTGTGTTGGTAAAAAAAAAACACATTGAATAAGTAAATATAACAAATTAGTCAAGCATTAGTAGCCATTCTCGTAGAAAACAGTTGATTTTTAAAATTTACACAGAAATAAACAGAATTTAAACCTCAGAGAGTGGTATTATGATTCAAGAAGAATCAGAACCAGCTAGGTTCGAACCCATTATTCTCAGGATTGGAAGGCAGACATTTGACCACCAAACCACAGCCCCACTCCACTATTAATAAAAAGTCAATCCTCTACCGAACATTACAGGTCACAAGGCTACAGCTTATTAACCATTTTTGCAGCATTATGTAGATGACAGTGTGGTAGCAACATTGCAGGATACTATCCAGCAAATTACTGGTAGCCATTGTAAAGCTGGGTAGACTAAAGCAGTGGGAGTGAAGGGCATTACCAAAGTGAACAAGCAACTGGCAAGTGTGCATCTCAAAGTCCTGATCTCTTGATTGGGATTCTAAACTGCTGCTTTGCCAACTTCTCCCCACGATTAAAAAGCTTAAGAAAATAAGAAACTGGTTACTTACATGGTACATAGAAGGGCTCTTCAATGTTTGGTACAACTGATATATGGAATATTCTTTCAGGTAGCACTTCCAAATCTGCAGGCCTACAAAGCAAAAAATAACAGATAAATACTTTTATTGACGATTGACAATATCCTCTCTAAATTAGTCCCTGCTTCGGCTTAGAGTCATGTTTGCATTTTAATAACTAAAATCACATCAAAGATAGTAAACAGTAACAAGATGTAATAAGGCTACACAGTATTGATTCATCATACTATAATTTGAGCAATGTTTGTCTGTCTGTCTGTTCCTCTACTCCTCCAAGGTTCTTGGTCCGATCTCCATCAAACTCGGTGGGTGGATGCAGGTTCACTGCGAAATTGACCTTGAGGGGGTTCATTTTTTGAAAAGGTCAAGGTCACTGGGGTAAAAAGTCAAATAACTGTTTTTCGCTACTCCTTGGTCCCACCTTGGCCAAACTTAGTGGAAGCATGTAGGTTCAGACCAGAAATGCAGATGATGAGTCACTGGGTCAAATGTAATGGTCACTAGGGTCAAAGGTCAGATAATTGTTTTTCACCACTCCTTGGTCCGATGTTGGCCAAACGTGGTGGAAGCATGTAGGTTGAAATCAGAATTGCCGACGATGGGTCACAGGGTCAAAGATCAGGGTTACGGGTCACTGAGCCAAAGGTAAATTATTATGGGAACAGGGTCAAAGGACAGGTAAAGGCCAAGGGAATGGGATCAAAGGTCAAGGTTAGAGGACAGGCAAAGGTCAAGGTTATGGTAACGGGAGGGGGTATGAAAGTTCCAGGTTACAGAAATGGGGTCAAAAAACAAGGTTACGGGAGTGGTAAAGGTCAAGGTTACATGAAACAAGGTCAAAGTTCAAGGTTGCAGAACGGATAATTTGAAGAGTATTTAAAACAAGATAACTAAAATACTAACAGGTCAGGATATTTTTTCTGCAAATTGATTTTTTTAAAATGTATTACAAAATAAGTTACCATCTAGGTGCCTGTTGTGGTCCATATTCCTTATTCAAAGCATATAGGTTACGTGGCTCACAGAGTTTAGGAACCTATGAAAAAAAAATAATTGTTAAAATGATTGATAAAATTCACAACAGTTATAATCTGCATTATTTACAATATAGCTGTCATTCAAATGGGTACCCATAGTACATTGCATACTGTACAATGATGCGATTAGGTGGGCCATATTATTACTATAATCACTGCAGTGAGTCACAGCAGAATTATATAGTTGTTTAGAAACTTCTGAGTAAGCATTTACAGTGATGGTACGCTCTACACTGATTTCTTAGTTTCGGTTAAATGGAGCTCAGGAACTACCTGTCTGGTTAAGTAAGTAATTAAGCAATAGAACTTTCTCTGCAACAGCTGGAAAAGTTAGAATTTGCTCGATTGTTTTAAAACAATATTACTTTATTGAAGGTGACAAGTCAGACATTTTACTGACTATGCCAACTATCAGTCAATAACAGATAACAGGTTGCTAGTTAATGAAGCTATGCACCTTTCATTACAGAATAGCTGTACCTGTCTCACTGATCGATCCATCAATTAATTAATGAATCTTTTTTTATTAAAAGTACGAAACTTTATAGAGAACTCCAATAACTTGATTTTTTTAAAAACTTTTTTGTATAGTCATCGTGGATAGAAATTGAGCCCGTGCATACACTTAAATGTGGGGTGTCGTGACAAAATGAGTCGTGTTGTACGCCTGGTCATTTTGAGATATTCACAAAAATAGACAGAATATCATTATTTCACAAAAATGAGATTTCTGTTGTTTTGTTAAGTTTAGTAATTAAATTTTATGGTTACATTCTTCGTGTTTATCTTTATTTACATTAAACGTGTTTTTTAACTACATTTTGCAAAGGCTGTTTTTCAAAATCAATGGAAAAACATATTAAGGAAGTCGACATTGTTTATCTTTAAAGTCGATTTTCTCCAAAGTGTGTTTTCATACGCCTATGTTTTAAAATGATTTTTCTCTGGTTATACTGAAGCTATGAACCTCATTTAAAAACCAATTTAAAGCTTATAATCTCTTCTATCCAAATACGACAATAACTAAATCTTGGTATTCTGTACAACACGACTAATTTTTTTGTGACACCTCACAAATTACTGTGACATTTCAAAAGTTTTATCCAGTCTTCTTCTAACACACACTCAACAATAGCACAATTCTTTAGAAGGAAATAGGGAATACTCGAAAACTCATCTCAAAAAGATATTCCATAACGGGACTTGAACCTTTCAGAATAAGTCAACCATTTTACAATACCTGGTCATTGAACTAAATGCTCAAAGACTGAATAAGGTTTTAGAAGAAAATAATGTACACTCTGAAACTTGTAAAAAGCATATAGTTAACAATGGGATTTGAACCTGTAATTTCAGATTGCAAGTCAAAGGTTTTACTCTCTCAGCCAATTAACATTCGACAATACAACAAAGTTTTAGAAAGAAATAACATTCAGAAACTTGTAAAAAATATAAAAGATCGGTCAACAACAAGCTAAATTTTAGAAAATTAAGAATTAAAACAAATTTCGTTAGGAGGATACCGGAGCTCATCGAGACAGGAGTACTTGGTGAAAGTGTACATAAAATACATTCATGCAAAATTGATCAAATAAAATGTGTGAAAACAGTTCAAAATGATCTTGGCAGGCATGCACAATTTTCATAGAAACCCCTCCAACAGTTTACATGCTTTTTGTAACAATATTTTAGGCATCATGTTTTATATAAAGTAATATGATGGCATATTCTCAGGTGATTTTAACATTTTTATTACTTGATTCCTTAAGTGACAAAAAAATCCTTTCTGGTGAATAACTGCAGCCAATACAAAAAACTCATTTATAACTTTAACTTTATATGCTTAAATTTACATACAAGTAGCATGTTTAGGAAAGTTTGCATACAAGAGGTAATGTATTTGAAATATTTTAAATGCTAACTAAAAGCTATCAAATATTTTTTTAAAGAAATATTGTCACCTGAAAAATAAGTTAAAATAACTCACTTATTTTGAATATATATATATAAAATTTTAATATTAAAAATACATTTACCCCTGCAAAATTATAATGCTAAAAATTTACAAAAATCAATGAAGAAGCTGCAGCCTCTATAGTTTTGGTAGTTTTTTCATTGTAAAAATCTTATTAAACAACTTGTTTTCAATTTCAATTCTAAAGTTATTAACTTTGATGTTACTTAATATGAGCAAGTTACTTTAAAAATTAATGGTGATAAGTTTTTGGAAATTTTCAATCTTAAACTTGCTTTTATTGCAACCTTTATAAAGGTATTGAAATCCATTTTGCATTTTGTATGCAGTTATTTCTTCTCAGTACACCTACTTAAACAACGACGGACTAACAACACCTTCCATTAATTCTCGAAGGAATACCAATAGTAAACAGAAAACCTTTTGTTCAAAATTCTAACATACAAAATAACAAACATTGTAGAACAATTAGTACTGAATTATTAATAACAACTCCAGAGTTTTATAACAACAGTGGCACAGCAGAAGGATTACATTTCAAATGATTTCAAACAACTCAATAAAATGAAGCAACAGTACTTACGAAAATATGATGAAAGGTTGATTAAATCTAACCTTAAAATCTCTCTTCTCAGAATGGAAAAGATTCTGGTGGATGTTTTATTGATTATCCACACTACATTATACCTTATGAAGAACTTCAGTTGTCAAATTGTTGTAAATCAGATAACAGATTACTGATTTACCATAGTTACCAAATGTACATTTTAATTCTTATAATTTCAGTTTTGTGTATAATAAAAATAACTGTATTTTATGATCAGTACAGCTTTTATTAATTTAATTTGGCATTCAGATCATTCTAACTTATTCAGATCATCCTGTCACCTCTTTTTTCCTATTTTTCTTCTTTTCTTTTCTGTTTTGTTCTCTATTTTTTAAATGACACTTGTGAAAGCACATAGAGATTTTGTATTTATGCGCTCTATAAGTTGCCAACAACTAATACCAATTCAAAAACACATTTTTATCGTTTTTTACTTACTATTTTTGTGACGAAATATTAAGATTAATTTCTTGAATGTTGTGTGGTAAAACATAACATAAACTTAAAACTAGGAGTATAGTAGTATAGAAACAATAAGACAGCAATCTTGTGTGCCTAGAAGATTACTTCATGATGTGGTAAGTTGCATTTTCAAGGTGAAAACAAAATCTGTATACTCTTGGTTTACATGAGTAATGTCCATGCATCATCAATAAATATGAGCATTATCAATAAAGAAAACGAGCAATAATTATAAAATCAAATTTCAGTTTCAAGACTTCGTTGTCATTCAAATGACAATCCATCTGTCTTGAAGGCCTTCATCAGAAGTGTGATGAGGGCAGGGATTACATGTAGGCAGGCTTAATCAATAGGTAATTATAACGAGTAGTTGGCAAATCAATAATCTTCTAAAACCATGCCTAAAGCTCAATCCCTTCAAAAAGGGATTATATTAGCTTGGCGATGGGGGAATCTGCCCTTCTAAAAGGGGTTTGCTTATTTCCTGAAGGGGTGGTTATTATCATCTTGAAGGGACTACTAAGGAGCCTTCGATTGACAATGATAATCAAGAGTTAAAGCTGCCATTCTGTTTTTTTGAGTCAAAAAACAAGCCTAGAATTTCGACGCGAACCCGCGAACCGGTTCACGCAAAGGTTCGCGCTAATTACCAATTGCAAGAACCAATTTTGGTTCGCCTAACTAGCCTAGGCCTACACTATTTTCTAAAACGTCTCAAAGTACAGAACATCATTCAAATGAAGACTTATCGATCGCTAATATCTTTACTATTTATTTACCATTCTAACAATTC
>JAOTQE010080514.1:0-15759 GCA_025631205.1 Nesometra sesokonis
TTTCTTTAGTCGTTGTGACATACGGTAGCCTCTCTGTTGATGATCGTTCACTATACACACACACTGGGTGTGACACTGCGCTAAAGTCTGGTTCCTAATATTTAACTCAAAATGCCTCTAGACACTTACAAGAGCTCTTTTTCAGAAATCTCAAGTTCCAAATTAATAAAAAGTAGAGTTGAATAACAGTATGTGTTACCATAAATAAACTTATATTTTTAATACAATTTTCTTTTTTTCTTATCCTCCACTTTGATTCCCCTGGAAATTTTGTTTTGCTAATGAAGAAAATAAGTTTATTTTTATTCCACCCTCCTCTCTGCAAAGTAAATAAAAAAAGTTTGCGAAACAAGTATAAAAAAAGTTTGGCCTAAAGCAGTGAATACTGTTGGGGGTATGGAAAATGTTATGTTTTAATACAATTCAAACATTAGTAGTAACTTAGTGGCTTATAGAGCAGCTACAACACAGTTTAGTCAAAGCATGGTTTTGGCTCAATGAGGATGGTGACAAGTCCCTCAACATTTTTTTCAGAGGGACAGTTTTTTAGACAGCAAAGTTTGTAAAGAAAATGAGTATGCATGAATATACTACTGTATAACAGTGAAATTTCCATCATTTGGATGATTTCCTTGAATTTTCTCATCTCAGCTGCAACATGATGAAACTGAGATTTGTGTGTGAACTTCTGAAAAAAAACGGGTCTCTGCTGCTTGGATTACACATCCTATGGATTTTCTAGCGATAGAACCAATTTTCAAGATAAAGTCAATAAGCTGTTATATGCACTAAAAAGAAGCCACTCTTCCGAGACCATTGAGGGATTACCCCGATGTGTTAGTCCACATCCAACATTTGGAACACACAAGACATGGTTAGGTCAGAAGTCAATAAAGAGCATCAACATAGAAAAAAAAAGAAACAAACTTACTTTCCTCTCTTTTCACGATAAGTTCAGGGGATTGCACATCAAATAGACAACAAAACCAACATAAAGCCTCCATGACTGGAGGCTTGTTTGTTACATCATCACTCAAGCAAGCACTAAAGAAACAAGTTATATATTTAGGCTTATTATACGGCAAAATATTATACTTTTTTCTTCTTTTGAGTTCATTCCCAGATAGTATGTACCATGTCACATCTGCTAGCGCACCAACATCAGGTGCCAGGTACTTTAACCAGCCTTCCAAATCACCATTTTCTGGCTCATGGGTTTTCGCCAATCCAAAGTCCCGGAGCTTGGCGTGGCCATTATTGTTAATGACCACAGTAGAAATGTTTAGATTTCCATGTTTTATTTTATTTTGATGCAAGAACATTAGACCTGTTGTGACACCAATTACTGCTTTTTCTTTGAGCTTCTTTTTTAGAGAATTAGCCTTGCCCTCCTTCAACAAATTATAGTTTAGCTCACAAATATAAGCTGCTTTCAGATGGTCCTGAATGGATGCTACGTATCTAAGCTTGTCTAAATTATCATGCTTTATCTTCATCAAGTTAAGGTTTTCTGTGGTTATTTGGATTGCAGACAAACTTAAATCTTCTCTCAATTTACTCCACTTGTAACTTCCATCAGGCATCTCTTCAAGTTCAGAACCATCGATTATTTCAGGAACAAATTCTATGTAAGTAAAAATGTTGGTTATAATTTTCTCTAAATAATGCACTTTAAGGTTAGAGATGCTACAGTTTTCAAGCAAACAAAGTTCTATGAAGGTGTTCAAAGACCTGTTAGCACCAGTTGAATATTATGTAGTATACACCTGCGTGTAGTGGGATATTAGCCGATGACGTCACGGCACAAAAAGAGGTAGCTAGCCTTAACTCGGCGTTTCGCACAATAGACTACCTATTTTTGATTATGAAGAATTACTTTACTAATTAATAAAGAAACCTACAAGAGTTGCTGTTAATGTTTCTCGTGAGAGAAAGACATGGATTTTAATTTTGAAGATGTAGGCTAGCTTAGCTGGGTCACTGGCATGATAGGCCTATGACCAGGCTAGGACTAGGCTAAGCCCTGATAAATTGGCACTTGCAAGTGAGCTATATTGAATATTAATTATAATATTGAATGCCTATTTTCGGGGATACCGAAAATTATTGTACTAACTGTGGCAAAATATTGAACTCGTTTTAGACTCGTTCAATATTTTGAAACAGCTCGAACAATATTTTTCTGTATTCTCCTCAAAGGCATTCAATATTACATAATCATTTAACACATTGACTGGCAGGATACAATATCACGTCCAAGTTTGCGAGTCCACTACACAATGGATACGCATTCATGATTATGAAAAGAAAATTTCAGATCTCCCTTGTGTTCTTTTAAGATTATATCATTGCATACCACCAAAGATAATACGGAGGGAAAGATCAACCACATTCTATATGCGCGGAACTCCATTCGAGTTACCCAAATTGACCGCACTTAAGGCTTCGCACTATTCCAAATGCAACATTATACTATTAACCAAGAGTATGTCAGTTACTATGCAATGCACAGCCCGCCCCCGGCAGAAAAATTGCATCCGAGGGCCATTTTGAGAGTTCCATTCTAAATCATGCGAACATTGCGTGTGCTCAATCTTGTGCTATTATTATATCTTATGTTCTTTGATACCACCATACCACCACCTACATTATAGTTGGAGAATGAGCCACCAACAATTGCACTTCCTTGGTTTTTTGGTGGGGGAGGGGGGCTATGTTCACTCTAACCATTGGCCAAGTCTCCAATGGCTACTTGAATTCTCATTTGACTAAAATAAAATCTTTCGCCTAATTGGCTACATGAAAAACCCAAAGAACTGTCCATTTTGCAGCCACTTTTTATTGGCTTTTATCATTTCTAAAAACTTGGTTAAAGAATTTACAATTTGACTAAAAAATCGGAAAACTTTAGCCACTTTGGGGGATTTTATAAATTAGCATTTTTAATTACCAAGAAGACTGAAAAGAATAGTGCCCTCTATTATGATCTGTTGCATGCAATCAATTAAAAAAAGATATATGGCGGCAGTGTATGTATTAAATCCAGATTTCATTACAATGAAACAACTAACCTGCTTTATTTTTACCAGTAGTATTTTGTCCAAATGTTCCTTCAGCTAGCTTCAGTGCTAAAATGAAAACAATAATATAAACAAGATAGAGCAAATCATACAGAGACCAAAAATAATACTTTAGTAGTGACATTTTAACACATAATTTAAGTTAATAATTAATAACTCTGGGTTTTTAATGAGTGGAGAATGGCAACTGTAGCCATGTGGTTAACATGCTTGTCTTCCAATTCTGAAGTCCTAGGATCAAACCTGCACACCAGCTTTTTTTCCCACGACATAACGACACCTCTTAAGACTGAAAACAAGACTTGGATTAGAAAGCATGACATAGTTCTCATCTGGTAAGTGGCAAGAAAACTTACCAGTGGCGGATCGTGGATTGACAAGAAAAAAAAACCAAACTTTTAAGTTAGAAGGTGCGACTCATCCACTCTAGGAGTCCCCACTACAGCCGCTGTGCATCTATTTTAAATATTTTTATGCATACATTGCCATTGTTGGAATGCAAAAATAAAATTCGGGTCAATTTTAGGAGGGAGGCTTAGGCCTGTTAAGCCCTACCCCCCCCCCCCCAACACCTTAAATCCGAGTCTGCTCACTGTTGGATGTGACAAGGATAAAAAACACCACATTAGAATACTCTGTAAAAAATTCTATTTACTGTACAGTTATATTCCTGACCATAGGGAGTAGAATGTCATTGAATGCGTGAACAACATGTCCAGAGCGCCGGTGGCAAGTTACAGTAGTGGCTTTACCAGGCGCGGTATAAATATCAAATTATTATCGAAGTTTATTGTAAATTTCAACTTTAAAATTTGCATAATAATCTCCATATTTTGTCATGGAACATTACAGCAAAGGTTACAAACATCTGATAAAAAGCATTGTCTGGTGTTAAAAGCTTAACACCAACAAGTTTGTAAGCAACCATCCAGTTTTTGTTTACTACTGCAGCACCCCATTGGTCAGTTTACACCAAAACATGGGGCACACTAAGTTAGACATTGTTGACATGACTATCAAATTTCATTGAAATTGATCAACTTTAATGGGTAGTGGCCGATAGGTGCTATACTGTGGTGGTAAATCAACAAAATCAGAAAAGTACTGTAGGGATATGGACCGATGATGGTGAATTTACACAAATGATCTCATATTTATTCAATAGTACAATACTGTACTTTACTACATGGCACTTCCCATGCCTTTGGTCATGTTAGCTATCTCAATTATATACCAATTGTAAATAAACATAAATATCCATGTTAACCTTTACATTAGAACACTGCATACATTGTATTACATGAATGTTAACTTGAGCTTGCTTATTGAAAAAAGCAGCACTTAGCAAAAAAAAAAAATCATATTTGATGCAGAGCGTATTTGAGAGTGCCACATATCCTATGGCTGTTCTTATTGTAAGATTTACAATATTCTTTCAAAAAATGTAAAATTTGTACAAATGAATATTTTATTACCTTGAGTTGGTCCTTGGGTTGGTGTTGATGGTTTAGACTCATTCTTGTAATCTACTGAAGAATCTGGTTAATTGAAATATATAAATAATTTATGAAATAACTATCTAAAAATCTAAAACATGCTTGTACCATTCTGACCATTGTGTAGCTTATTAACATTGTACATGTATTGTAATCACAATCAGTGTGTGATGTTGACATATTTGAGGTCTCTCCACAAAATGAGTCACAGCGTAGGTGAGATAAAATTGAGATAATCACCAAAATAGGTCTGAAGTCAAATTTTTGAGAAATATAGTTTTAATCAATTATGAGTACTATGGTACTTATATTTCATTTTAATGTACTTTTTAGGTCAGTTTTCATGCAAGAAAGTGTCCTTCATGCCGATTTTTTGAGATTTGCAGTCTTTTATTTGTTTATTTTTCGATTGCTTTATGGGTGATTTTCTCAAACCGTGTTTCCATACATGCAAACTTCTAATGCTCATATCTTTGGATCTACTTTTCCAATGAATGTCATCTGTTATGTTACAGCTTATATTATGCTCTATTAGAAGGTATTAATAACTCAATTTTGGATTTTCCTACCATGAGACTCATTTTGTGGTAAGACCTAGAATATTATTCTAGTATAAACCCACTAACACTAAACATAAAAACACAGTGTAGAGTAACTCATATAATACATTGTGCGGTCTTGCACCTGTATCAGAATGGTAATTATTGGTTTTAAAGATGAGCACCCCAAGATATTATTGAATTTTTTTTTTATAAATAAAATCAGCTTTAGCATAGAAATTAGTATAATTTTTTTAACAGAGAACGAGTGAGATTAAAGAAAACAGTGCATTGGCTGAAAGTCATGGTCATTTTAATAATAGTCAGTTAAAAATTATCTTTATTTACTGTTTAAGCATTGTTAATATTATGTTGGCCTACTGATAGTATTTTTATTTACAATGAATTTGTGCAAGTCAGTAACGGTTGATAAAATATGAACCAGTGGCCGTGTTTCCGCAAGGTTTTCAGATTATTCGAAAAAATAGCATCCACTGAATACAATTTTAAAAAAGATACTGCGGACCATAATGCACACAGAAAGTCCACTAACTTCTTGTGATTTTTTTGTGATTTCTCTTTTCCTCGAGCGGCACCCTAGTTGCACCGCAGTGAAATTCTTGCTAAAACAAGATAAAGGTTGACCTGTGTCAAAGGTAAAAATTTACCGCCTTTAGGTCAATTATCGAGAAAGAATCGGAGTAGGTCAGAATAGGTTAAAAATCTATTACTGCAGCACTTTTATCAGATATTTTCTATCGCGATAATTTATCGGATAACTTTTTCCTGTGGAAACACGGCCTTTGAGTGCAGATCAGCAACAGAATTTAACAAAATGTTTTTTTTTAGTCAAAACTATTGGCCACTACCAAAGTGTATTTTCATAACACTTTGCTAGTTAAAAAGAATTAACTTAGTTTTTTGTACAAATGACTATTTTATTACCTTGAGTTTTTTCCTGCATTGATGTTGATGGTTTAGTCTCATTCTTATAATCCATTGGAGCATCTGTTAAGGTAAATTTATATTATTTATAAATTAACTAGGCAATGCATAAAAGTTTATTTTTATACTTCCTTGCATAGAAGCTACTAACGCTGGTGTAAGACTAACACCACTGTGCACAGAATCACAGTCAGTGTGTGATTTCGACCTATCCCAGTAAGCCAACCTATGCCCACTCTAACCGTCCGCCATGTCGCCAATGGTGACTGGAATTCACATTTTGCTAAAATAAAAATGACCTCTTTCGCCAAATTGGCTAAATGAAAATTTAGAAGAATGTCCATTTTGCAGCCGTTTTTTGCTTTTTTTTTTTATTTGGCCAGAGAGTTTACATTTGGCTAAACAAATCGGCAACATTTAGCCAGTCTGGCTATGAAAATTTGACCCTAACGTGAGCTATCACTAACATTAAACATGAAAACACAGCATAGAGTAACTCGCATGTAAATAAATCATACTTTGTGTGGGCTTCCTGTATCAGTATGGTTACTGCCTTTAAGGCAGTTTTATGTGTACCCCAAAATATGACTGAAAATTTATTATGGTAAATCTATGCAAAAAAGGGAATCAACAACATAACCTATTTACATTTTGATTCAAAGATTTAGATGGTGGGGAAGAGCATAAATTAGGATATTTAAATTATAAGTAAGAGAAATGGCGCGAAGAAGGCTAGAATGAAGAAAACTGGAATTTTAGCATGAAAGCTGAGATGAAAGGACTGCTGGTAATTCAGTGGATTCACAATGTAGTGTACCACCTATCAGTTGCCACAGACAGGCCAATTTCCAACTTCAGGGGTCGACATCACAGCTGCAATTTTTAAGTGCGGCAGCATTCTGATGCTTCACAGATGTAAACCATGGCAAAATGGAGGAAGAATGCAAACTTGGCTACATGTAATACTGTACAGTTTCATAATTCATATTATCAATTTCCAATTTCTCAATGTACCACTCCTTTGGATTGGATACCCCATATTTTATGGGTTGTTTTTTGCCTGCTGTGCCGGTTACCATATATTTTTGTAGATTTCTATTATGTATTTTAAATTTTTTTGTTGTGTTACAGTAAAGTTACAAGTCAAATTATTTCAAGAAAAATTTACATTTAATGCCCGATGGATGTTTTGTTTAATTTCTAAATTTAAGTGGCTTTTATGCCACTTTTGGATTTGATTGTATGTGTTTTAAGGGCATCCTGATTGTCAGTTAGACTTTTTCAATTACCCTCTGTATAAGGTTTAATAAAATCAACAAAATACCTTTTAAAGGTTTCCTTTTCTTTGTTAAATAACAAATTTTTTAAACACTCTTGTTTACCCTACATTTCAAAATTAAAGCCTATTTTAAATAGTTGCTCATGACTTCATCTCAAAAGCTATTTAAATTATATAGTTATTCCCAAAAATTTTAAGAATCCAGGTAACTTATTCCTTAAAAATTAATAAATACCAAGAGTATATAACTAACCTTTTTTAAATTCATCACTATTTTCTTTCTGTATGGTCTTACTTGCTGTCAAATAAACATTAAAAATAGATTTATGGTAAAAAGGTAAAGGTAAGTCCCATACTCAATACTGAACGTTAGGAGCTCATTTTACTGCGGCCAGTTCCTTTACACGCTGCCTTTTTAATCTCCCCTGGTATATTTCAACCAGGTACTCTTTTACAGCTGAGTGAACTGAGAGCCGTCCTCGCCGGGAATTGAACCCGGTTCATTGGCATGACAGCCGAATGTCATAACCACTAAACTACTACAAGCTCTAAAAATAGATTACATTATTCAAAATGTTATCGTCCATTAACCATTATATAACAAACCTGTGTTCTCCCCAGGTCCTTCAAGCATCATGGTACCATTGGCAGTTGGTCATTATGCTTGGAACATCTTTATGACGATTGGAACATTCCATATGATGACTTAGAGTTGGACATAATTCTTAGAACATTTTCCATGATGCTTTAGTTTATTTTATAGGCTAAGAATGCTATTGTGGAAGTAGTTGACACAGCAGTTGCATTTCGGACTTCCAGTCACAAGGGCATGGGTTCAAGGCTCACCCTGGTCGGCTGATTGTGTTCCTTGGCAAAACTACTTTACAGTATTCATGTTCCCTCTCTGGATCCAGAGAGGGATTGGATTGTGTCTCACAGGTGCTTGATCAATGATTGGGGTAACAATTACAAAGCACTTACAGGCCTTGGTAATAAGCGCTATGTCACATATTATTATTGAGGCCATTAAAATGACTGATTAAAAAAAAATACTCCGCATCAGCCACAACTATGATTGACCTTGATGTTTACCATGATAATAATAAACACGATTTATATAAGAGAAGAAAACTGACACATCTTTGGAGGCCGATCCAGATTTTTTAAAGCCTGTCACTGGCCTGCTGGTTGGGATTGGAGAAGATCAGATGGATTATGGATAATCAAATTCATTAACAGTTTGGTTTCTGACTGACGACAGATTATTACCAAGCTTTCGCATCAAAAATAAATCAACTGCGACTATCTTGATACTGACCTGTGGTTCTCAACACGCAAGAACCTATGACAAAACAGTTCGCCTTCATCATAAACTGAAGTGTGACACCACATATGAAATATGACAGCAAATAATTGTACACAAGTAAAATTTAAAATTTTAACAAAAAGATCTGAAGTTGTCATAATGAAATAGGCCTAGTCCCTATCTCTGTATGATGTACGACAAAGCATTTTTTTAAACAATTTTCCACAATCAGAGAGATGCTGAGTTATTCGAGTGATTTTTCCGAGTATGATTTTAGCCATCACATTTACCGGTTAAAATTACAATTTACCAGTAAACTTTTGTTTAGTAAAATCAAATTATGATATAACTTTTTTACTATTTAGTATTATAGAAAATATAGGAATGCTCATAGAAGGCCTATAGTAATATAGATATTTTGGGTAAAGTCAAAATCAACCAAAAAGCCATGCCTGACAAGTCATGTTTTTTTGTACAATTTAACAATATAAATTTTCAATTAGAACACTATTCACTCGTGATTCACCACCGACGATAAATTGACCAACGCCTGATTTTTCCATGAACACCAAGATGAAGGGGTTTATACATGTGCAGATCCAAAATGTGTTTTGGTTTTGTCGATCTTGGTGACACCCTGGGGTGTACCTTCAAAAAAGGGCGATGAACATTTGTTAGAAATTATATCTAATCTGTGTACAAAATTTCATGCACATCCGTTCAAAACTGGCGACACTGGACGCTTTAAAAGTTATGGTCGCAACAACAACCTGAACAACAAATGAGTAAGCCCTAGGTCTGCTTCTAAAAACACAATCAATAGACAACGATCAAGGCATATCATCAAGGGAAGGTACAGTACACATTAAAGTATTGCCCACCGAAGAAACGTATGCCGATCCTATGACCAAAGCTATGAGTAAGGTCAAAATCTAAAATTCAAGGAATACTTATTTGGAAAGAGTAAACATGATGTTTATTAACAATTGTGTACTGTAATGGGAATAGTACATTCCGTGGTTATAATCAGATTCAGTGTTTTTGAATAAAAAGTTTTTGGTTAATATTATTCAGTATATGTAACTTCCTGGTTAGACCGGAAATATCTACACGGATTGGTATGCCTTTTATTCACTGTGAAAATATTGTAAGCATAATATTTTTGCGCACACTTCCATACTTTACATCCGATCGTAAGGACACAGGTTTCTGTCAATAAAATACTGTATTGTGTAAACTTTAATGTTCGCCTGTTGCGACTATGGACATGTCCAAAATGGGTACCAGTACGCAAGACGCATAAATTATGAATGAGAGTTGGCAGGTATATTTAACTGATTATTACTTAACTTACCTGATACATTACCATCAAGACTTTTTCTTTTCTTCAATTCTAAAACAGAAAATAAAGTTTTAGTTCATGTTTTTGCCTGCTTAACTTACCTATACAGGAAAATGAATGCCCTACCTCTATGTGTCTAGATCCAATTAAAATTAATCAGGATGTTGTGCAGGTGCATAGGCATTATGCACCTTCATAATTTTTCAACCCACTCTAAAGCTTAGGCCTAGGTATAAAAAATATCCAAACTCGACTAATCAAATAAAACATCTCCAAAATCAAGCATCGGTTATAATTCTTTGACCGCCGTGGACTAAAGTTTAATACTGTAGGTCCCCTGTGGCCATTATAATGAATCATAGGCAGACAGAATTGGGAATAGTCAGTGGCATTTCCAATTAGAAAATATTACATTGTGTAGTGTTAGGTGTTTTAAATGTGATGGTGGTTACATTTACATTACTTAATAACTATAATCATCTCAAGAGTATTAAACAATAATTGTTCAATTTTATTTATATAAACTCTTTAAAAATATGACCGTAATTTAATGTACTCATATCAACTACCTTGAGTTTTTCTTACACCAAATTTTGTAAATGAGAGTCAGAATTAGATATATCAGTGGCAGTTCTAGAATTTGGATTTACAGTAGTGAGCGCTTAAATTCCAATAAAAAAAACCTCCTTGCACTAAAAAAAGGTCCAACTTCGCCTGGGATTCCTTATACAACTGCGCATTTCGGGTCAATAGGAGATGGGGCTTTAGCCTGTAAAGCACCCCCTTAAATTCGCCACTGGATATTTTAATTTTAGATTGTTTTTGCGTAGTAAATCCAGGGCTGGACTCAGCAGACCTACATAAAGGGGACACGTGAGATCACTACAACATCGGAGGGTCGGTTAAAAAAAAACCTCCCGCCCTCATCACTTTTTATGATTTGTATGGGTGATAAACTATTCATCTTTGTATGGGGCCTTAATTGGCAAGACACAGCAGAGTACTGTACTGTAATATTGAATTTATGCCTAGTGCTTTTTTCTTTTTCTTCTCTTTTGCCTTCCTTTTCATCTTTTCTTTTCTGTTGGGGGCATGCCCCCATCCCCCCCCCCTCAAATCACCCTCTCTGGATGCTTCCCAGACCTTGAGCATGACCTTTTTGGCCTTGTCTATATAAAATCCCCAAATACGAGACCTGGACCAGCTGACCCAAGTACAAAAATGCTTAGAGTTGATTGGGCAACATTTAAAGCCAATTTTTAAGTGATCCAGGCCAAGCTTACATCATAGCTTAGCCCTGCGGAAAGTTTAAGTAGTCTAGAGAGCAGAAAGAGGGCATGCCATGGGCTGACCTTGCCTAAGTTCCAGTGGGTCCTTCTTATTACCACGCTCTGTCAGTAAATTGCATTAGGCCCCATTAAAAAAATTATTAGTTTATCACCCCCAGGGAATAGGGAAATCCCCATTTTTTTACTCATTTTACTATTCAAACAATCATTTTTTTCTGTTATATTCCCTTGAAATATGCTTTGGATTTTCTTAACATGAAAGATTCTCGAGCTCACAACGATGAACACAACAGTACAGTATGAATAGGCCTACAATGACCAATACGACTGGTACGCTGGTAGGGCGTCAAATCCGTGCAAGTCTATAAAAATGGTGGATGGTTTAGTACAGTAGTCCAAGGTGAGATAACATTGGAGGGTCGGTTAAAAAAAAAAAAACCTCTCGCCCTCATCAGTATTTATGCTGTGGTAGAGTTATAAATAATGATTTTTATGGGGCCATATTTTTCAAAAATATACTATATTTGAGTTGTTCAGTGTATTTTTTCTAATAATTTCTTTTGTGGAAGTTGTTGCCATCAAAACTCAAAATTAGAGCATGGTTAGAGCGCATGGTGAAACGCAGCCCAATCGCAGCATTTATGCCGTGGTGACGCATTGAGAATAGATTCGTCAACTTACTAACAATCTCTTTCAATTGAACTTCAACTAATTTTGAGTTGATGGCCTTAGGCCCTATAGGCCTAAGGCTATTTTATTGGTATCCGATCTTCGTTTTGGTCGCGCCTGTTTTGCTACATGAATCAGTCATTCAAAATACTTTGTAAACTAATATTTTTATGCAATAACAATTATAATGATAAAAATATTATATTTTCTCTTTTTGCTGATAACTTGTTGTGCAATAACATTTATAGATTATCAAAATAGGCCCATTTTGATGGTAAAACACTTTGATTTTTTATCACAGAAGAACACTGTAATTTAATTAAATTTTTTTAAAGTTGATCTATTGAGACCTTTTAAAACATTGACAAATATTAGCCTTTTACTATCCATTTAAAATTTTTAGTTTTAGTATGTTTTACACCATACTTTAGCTAAAAAACACGACAAAATAAACGGCACGACCAAAACGAAGGCCCGACCAAAACAATCTGTATTCATTTTATTAGCAAAAATACACTGAACACCTCAAATATATTTTTGAGAAATAATGCAATTTATATACCTCACTCTAAGAATCTTGTAATCCGATTGGATAATGAGATAGGCAATATTTCTACCTTATAGTAGCCAAATCGCCGATAGTAGTCAAATCGCCCTTATAGTAGCCCTGATCGCCTGCTACGTTATTTTTTCACGTTTTTACTTGAAATGTCCTGTTTTTTTTATGTGCAATGGATGCATTGCGCATGCGCACAGACCTCAGCGGAAATCGATCACCTGCTCAAGTGTTTTGTTTTGATTTTGCACCCTCGAATTAGCCTAGGCCTAAGCCCTAGAGCTACAAGTCCGAAGAAGGCGACGGAAAATGTCAGGTTTCAGCTTTTAAATGACCAACATCTTCAAGATTTAACAGATTCTGCTGACAGTAAAATCACAAAAACATTTTGAAGTAGGCTGTTAGAATTTTTGATGCGTTTTTAAAAGCGACCGGCACAGACTCTACGCCCACTAGGCCTAAGCCTAGGCCTGCATAGACCGATATCGGAGGCTGTTGCTAGGCATAGCTACCACATAGGCCTACAGAGGCTAGCCTCTAACCCAAGTTTAGGTAGGATCATCAACTTTGTTCGGGTGGACAGTTAACTTTGTTCGGTATATAAAAGTAATATGGACTGCTTTTTTAAGATTGGGTTATAGTTGAAATTATAGGCCCACGGTGCAATGAAAACTGCTATAACCCTCGGCGCAAGCACCTGGGGCCTATATAATTTAAACTAGGCTTACCTAACCTTTATTACTGACCAGCTAGGTTGGTGGCCCCAGATACTGTAGGTAGCTTGGGCTAGTCTAAGTCTGGGTAATCAGCAAGCCAGCGTACAACGTGTGAGCCATCCTTAAAACATCTATCTAGGCTTAAATTTCATTAAAACTGAAAATTATTTTAATTTATTGACTTAGGCCTACATAACATACTCGATGAAAACAATACAGCCAATACTTTCTATGAAAACACAACAGTTCCATGACCATATGCCAGAATAACAATCACAACATAGGCAGTCGCTGTGATATTACTATGGAACGCCATTAGAGACATAATATGAAACAAAGATACCGTATATTTTTTAAATTGTGATCGCGACCCTGATAACAAAGATTGGTGCTGTCGATAAGTTTAATGTGTTGTTCGACAAAGATATTGTTTATTTATTTTATATTTTTATTTAATATTTTTTAGGAAAACTATCCTCTCAAATTGGTTCAGTCATTTTATGAATTAAGATAAAATATACACGGAATAAACTTACAGTATTAGATGAAATCATATTCGTCATCATGTTTATTGTTGTAATTTATTGTATTTTTTTTACTGTATTATGGGGATGTGACCATTTCCAAAGAGGGGTATCGATTGGGACTTGGGTAATTAAAAAAAATGAAGTATATTATTATAGGGGTGGGGTGGTCGGGTTAGAGTAGGTAAACACAAAAGTCCTAAAATCCCCTACTGTATGCCCATGCTTTATTATTTAATTTTCATTAATATCAAAACGTATGTTCTGCATAATAAGTCGACATTCTGTTTGGATGAACAGCTTCAGTATGGTCCTGTTGTGATACATAATTTGTTTGGCACTTCTTCCCTCTCCTTTCCCCATGACAAAAGGTCCATGTAAAAAGGAGAAACCTGAAACCTATTCAAATAATGACTGGTCACACCTGCCCTTCTCAAATCCTGGGTGGTGGCCTTAGCATGCTGTAGGTTTTTGGTATCCAAACAAAACTGAATGTACAGTATATGCGGCTGTGACGGTAATGGAGCGGTAATGGTCGGAAGTCGCATAGGCTATTTTGAGATATAAGCCAAAACAATGACAGCGGTCAAAATTCTCACGAATTTATTTTTCAATGGAATCGTCTAGTTTATTTATAAATTATCAGAATCACCCAATAGGTTTGTTTTTACTTACCCATAAACATTAAAAATCATAATTTTAGAGGACCTATATAACCAGGGCGTATTAAAAACTAAAGGTTTTACCCAAAAAATATTCGCGAAATCAACAGCTTGTTATTGACCACGCTTTAGGCTGGCCATGGCCATGTTTGGTATAGTTGTAAAGCTGATTTTATAAGCTTGACAATGATTCGTCACTTGAATTTTCGGGAATTTTCATCAACAAAAATATTCAAGCTTTGGTTGCCCAACCAAAGCTGGAATAGTTTATTCAAAAGAAAAAGTATGAGCAAAAAAAAAAAAAAGCTGACCCTAGATTTTTGCGATTTTTGGGTCGGTCGGGTTTGGGCAATTTGGGCAATTTTTTTTGGCCTTATCGTAGTATGAGCGTATCAAACACCTGATGGTCGTACAACGTATTAGCATCAGGACTGGTTCATATTTTACCTGATCTTGCCCGATCTACAAAAACGGAAAACCGTGATAGCCTGGAACAGGGGCTTTACTGGATGTTGCCCGATCAAAAAAAACTGGCAAATCGTGATAAGAACGTGATAGTGGAACTTGGGCTTAAAAAAAAACTCAAACAAAGCAGGGAAAAAAAAATCTCTAGCCGGTATCGAACCCGGGCCAAACAATGTCTAAACAAAAACTTTACCACTAGGCTAAAGAATAAGATGTAACTGTATAACGAATTTAGTAATATATTAGGCCTAAGTAATTTTACAAATTATTTATTATTTGTTTGATTTCTTATTATAAATCTTTAGAAAAGAATAAAAACAACATTAGTAATCATAAAATATTTTTAGACATGGGTCGAACGACAAAGCGCTGGCTCGCACAGCGCGCATGGCGCACTGGCTCGCATAGGCCTAATCTCAACATCAGGCTAGTCTAGCCTAGGTCCCTATTATTTTAACTTCCTATGGCAAGTGTATCAAAAGTCGGACATCCTGGAGTAAAATTGTAATAATTTCATAAATTGAAAACATTAATTTAATTAAATTCCACATTTTCCACAATCATAAATTTTATACTTAACATAATCACTAAATTTCAACGAAAAATGCATGCAATTAACTTCAGAAAGACAAAAAATACTATCCCTCCTTCTTTTCATCTTTCGCTAGGCCCTGGTTCAAATGTTGGACACCTTGGACGCCCTCTGTAGGATGCGTTTCTAAGGCAAGCTGTATAGCGCCAACTTGGTAACTGCACAGGAACGGTATTCTAATCCATTAGTGTCCGACTTTTGAACCACCCTCCTGGGAACTGAGCTGGGTCATTTGACACCGTCTATCGATGCCATCTGTTACCCAACGTCATTGATGTTTACAATCATGGAAGAGTAGA
>JAOTQE010080525.1:0-15756 GCA_025631205.1 Nesometra sesokonis
ATGTGTTTCAAAATACCCTGCTGTAACACTATATTTGTATATGCGAGACACGACTGAAACCTCTTGTCCATGCCACAATTATTGATAACAACTAACCAGCAATAAACAACTACAAACCACCATGATAATTATATTATTGTCGCACAGTAAAATGACCGTTGTGTAGTTTCAATTGGAATCGCTACACTCAACATCAGTTATCAACCCAGTCTTGTAGATGTTCTGATTTATCCAAAACAAATCCCATGCATTTACTTAACCAGTTTCGTGTGATGAATGTTGATGATTGACCAAGCCACAATTGAGATGTTTTTATGTTTTCTATGGACACTTGCATTTATGAACAAATTAGGTCATTATATTGATTTTTTTTTTTGTGTAACCACAATGAATGATTCAATACACTCCATCTCCAGTAGTGGTTCTTTGCAACACAGAATAAGAGGTTGTCAAGCTGAAAGTACAAATAGCCACAAGAGTGTGGGAGGGTGGTAAAATTTGACTAAACAAAAAATATGAAATACGAAATACGAATAACTTTTATTGCAATCTGAATTCAAATTGAAGTTTAACAATATGAATAAAATATAAAAATATAAAAATATATATTATATATAAGGCAAGCAAACGCCTTCCATTCATCACAAATAAAATGCATTTAACATACACATAATTATTAAAATATTATCAATCAAATAAAAGGAAAAACATTAAAAGAAACATATCGGAACAGTACTGTGTAGGGGATATCTTACCAATTATTACGTAGCCCAGCATTTATAATGAAATTTGAGGATCTACTAGTATTACAGCGGGGGACATGATAGTTATATGTCTGTCTTAGATTATATCGACATTGCCTGGTTTGTGGTAAGAGGTGGTTAAGTCTGTGGTTACTGTTTTTCAGTTTGGTAAAATATCCTCAACACAGACTTTCACGTCGATCCTTCAAATACGGAATATTAAGGTCAGCTAATGCCTTGTCATATGGACAGCCAGGGAGGATGACACCCACGGCTCGTTTTTGTAATCTTTCTAACGAGTTACATAGGCCCTGAGTCAATCCCGTGCATGTGTATTTGTTGGATTCTCCCATATCCTTGGTATCACACTGAAATATTCCAATTCATAGCAATTTTATTGGAACCCGGCTTTAATCACAATTGTATGTGTTGAACCCCTTTTCTTTAGATCCACAGAAACGTCATTATGGAAGCTTTGGGTTCTTTCCGTTTGCTGTTCTCGTCGGTATGACTGTCAGGATGACCGGTGAACATCTAGGATGGTGGGGTTGTTAACATCACTTTTTGTTACACCCTGAAGATGACTGGTAGTGGAATTTATTGGCTGTGGTAGACCAAGCTAGAGAAATTGTGCATGATAGAGAACTACACTTGTTATCAATCTCAGATAGTGATGATGAAATAATTAAATTCGAAATATTTTATCCCAATATCATGGGATGTACAGTATTTTAATACTGTACTGTACATCTTATGTACTGTAATTCAAGAAAACCAAACATATTATTATATGCAGGGTGGGATACTATTAGAGGATGAGTTACCATTAGTGTATAGGTTCTGAATAGAAACTTTTGGGTAAATATGTAACTTGATAGCAGACATTAGTGATTCTACTTTTTCTGTGGCAGGTCTCTGATTTTTGTTGGATTGGACTATTCTGTCACCTTGCAATAATGTATTCATGTAGATTGTTATTCGTGTAGTTTATGGTAATCTTCCACACAATAATAATATAACATGAGTACAGTGTTGTGCAAAACAGTATAATAAATAACTTAAGCGGTTTGCTCATTATTTGATATTTTCCAGCGATTTCAAACGATTATGAGCAATTTGTGTTTGCAGTAGATGGAAGTCCTCGGAGAACACTAGTGTGGTAAATCTTCCGGGTCGCTGACACTGACTAGTGGATCTCCTGCAATTTCACGTGGCCTGCCTCTTTGATACACACGCCAACCTAGCATGTAAATCTCAAGAGATTGTCCTGGAAATAGATGAAATCTCCACAGTCAACTTGAAATCACTTGTGTCTGCAAGCAAAGCGAACTGCGTATCCATGAGATCAAAGGTTGTACACTCGGTAATTTCAGTTGCAAATGCCAGCAAGTGCAGGCGGATAATTTCAAAATTTTGGACATGTTGAAAATGTGGCGGACCTGTGTGTCCGCACACCCAAGAAAATATCGACGGCAATTTTTTGGTGCTCATCAGTGTGCCGGTACAAGGATTGCTTATATCCTCTTAGAATCTCTTTGAAATCACTGGAAAAAATTGCATAATGAGCAAACAGCTTTGCTAATACAATACAATAATACCTCAAATTGCATGTAAGGGGGAAGAAGGAGAGTTGCATAAAATGTAAAATTTGAGCATGCACCCCATACAAATAATTTCAATTGCTATTACCATACACATAAATAGTACTACATTTGCCTTCACACCATCAGACTGAAGTTGAACATCAATCAGGGCTTAGGGTTAAAGTATTTCATAAAATAATTAAACCTAAATTGTTATAGTAAGGCATATAGAAATATTAAATCAAATTACATATAAAGATAACATAATATTGTTTAAATCTTTGTATTAAACAGGGGCGGATGTAGACTTTTGGAAAAGGGGATTGGTAGAGAGTCAAATTTTCTTTTTTTTTTTGGGTGGGAGAGGGTGGCGGTTGGGGCCTGGGGTATGTTAAGGGATCAATTCTTGTCTTATGATTTCTGAATATTTCTCGTTTTATAGGTAATGTTAATAATATTGATATATTTTAGTTTCCGGGGCCTGGAGCTGGTCCGAAATCCGCCCCTGTTCAATCTCAATATGATGTATGATATTTTTTCTTGAGAGCAAAAATTAGACAGTGTTAAATAATACAGTAAATGATTGTTATTAACTTGTAATTATTGTGTATAAATTTTATACAGTATTGTTATATTATGCAATAAAGAAAATTACTGAATCTCGGTCCTTGCAAACTGTTTCGAAGTGTATGCAAAACTGTATTTTGATTATATTTGACTTATTCAGTGTTGTGAGGATAATCTATAAATATCCGACATTCCTACTCTTGTATGCTGCATTCTTTAACCTGCAGATGAGTGATGTTGTAAACGAGACCAACGGCTTATTGTCTCATTTGAAAACTGCGCTATTAATTTGTATTTCAACCCTCAGCTGAAACAGAGTTACAGGGTGCAGCCAGAATGGAATGGAGGAGGTAAGAATGAGAAGCGAAACGAGCAATTTAGACTGAGGGCCAGGGGGATGCCGAGGGCCCCTGGTCGGGGTCCAGGTGCCGGAATTCCCCCAAACAATTGCCTTATTTTACATGCTAAAAAACAGTCCATCAAAATTTTCCGTTTTCCAGATCAGCTTGTCTTGGTTTCAAAGTTCAGACTTGCGAGCGAAGCGAACAATTTAGTCTGAGTCCAGGGGGCCGCCGAGGGCCTCAGGTCTGTGTCCAGGGACCGAAGACCCCGGAAAAAATTGCTGTATTTAAAGACACATTGGAGGCCATAACAATCGCCAAAACAATTTTTCTATGTCAGCTTGTTTTAGTTTGGAAGTTTAGACGAGCAATTTAGACTGGGGAATGGAAGCTGCCGAGGGACCCTGGTCGGGGTCTTGGGACAAAGGTCCGGAAAAAATGCGTTATTTTACATTCTAAAAGACGCATTAGAGTGAATCAAAATGACCCGTTTTTAGATCTATTCAGGGGCGGAACCAGGATCCACCGAAAGGGGGAGGGCGCACTTTTCCACTCCGGGTGGGCGTGGTTGCCAATTTAATCCAGGAAAAATTAAAAAAATGTCATTTCCAGGGGCGCAGCCAGAGGGGGGTCAGGACCCCCCTAAAATTTTGAGAAAAACAATTTCCTAGTAAAAAAGTTATAATGTGAAGAATATTATAGTATAGCATGAATTGTAAACCAGCCATCGTTAATAATGCAGACTGAAACTCAACTCCCATCCTGGCTGTGCCCCTGATTTCCCCAATTTGGTGCCCTAGTACCCCTATTTTGGCCGTATTTTGGGTTTTTTATGGTAAATTTTTTACCCGGCGCACCTAATATAAGGGGGGGGGGGTGCAACTACGTTTTGACGATAATAAGGGGTTCCCCCTTCCCAAATCCGCGCCTGTATTTGTTTTAGTTTTGGAGTTAATACATGCGAGTGAAGGGAGCAATATAGACTGGGGGCCGCCAAGGGCCCCGAAAAAATTGCGACCATAAAAGTATCCAGTTTCCCAGTTCACCCTGTCTTGGTTTCGAAGTTCAGACTTGCGAACAATCAGGCTGGGGACAGGGGACCTCCGAGGGCGTCGTTTGGAGTTCGGGGGCCAAAGGCCCCGTAAGGATTTGCGTAATTATTTTACATGCTAAAAGACACTTAAGGCTAATAGTGGACTTCAGGTTTCAGAGACATTTCTGTAATTAGGTCATTGAGTGATATTTTTATACAGACATTTGAAAAGCTATTGAAATATATTATGCGAAGTTGAGTACCAGTCTGCATTAACGATGGTTGGCTTACAATCCATGCAATACTATTCTTCACATTGTCAATCTCTTACTAGAAAATATTTTTTCTCAAAATTTTAGGGGGCCTGATCCCCCTCTGACTGCGCCCCTGAGTTACTGTAGTGATGATCTTTGCCGTAGTGGGGCCGAGGTAAGAACACTTTAGAATATCTTTCGATTCTTGAAAATGGCACTCTTTCTCTTTTATATCTTTTTAATGCAATTGAGGCACGTTGTAAATGTCTACATTTGAAGTCAAAATTAAAAGTATAGTTCCGCCAGATGCTCGGAAATGCCACTCTTACATTTGGTTTTTTCGGAATTATTACAGTTTAACACAATTGAGACATGTCTATGTCAATAATTGAAGGGAAATACCCCACTTCTGGCTAAAGAAATGGCATAATTTTGTTTTACTTTTAAATTGATTTAAACGTGTTACGATTAAACTCAAATTGAAGCATCTCTATGTGAATAACTGAAGAACCATGGTTGGGGCCGATGTGCGCAAATTATAAAATATGGTAGCTCTAGGTTCTCAGAAATTGAAATATGTACTGTAAATTGTATTTCAAGGTGTTACAACTTTTAAGGACATAACAGTTAAACGATAGTGGCCGGGTTTCTTTGCCACTGTACCTGGACAAAGTAAAAACAATTGAGGAATTAGGTATTTCTTCATTTCTGGGAATGACATGATTGTGAAACATTTTGAGAGTTGGCCACCAAAGGCAGAGTACCTCTACCTCTCGGATAATCCCATTCCTTATTTTAGCACTTCTGGTGTGATTAATTTTTCACAAAACGGTACTTTATCAGTGATATATTAGGCCTACAAATTGCTCAGAGTGGAATATAATTTAAAATATACAAGTAAAACGGTTCATCAAAATGAATAATTTTATACATATTTAAGACGAGATTGATCTTTTTTAAACCAGAATTT
Organism: Nesometra sesokonis; assembly: GCA_025631205.1. NCBI lineage: Eukaryota > Metazoa > Echinodermata > Crinoidea > Comatulida > Antedonidae > Nesometra > Nesometra sesokonis. The sequence goes on from JAOTQE010080525.1 coordinate 5,492, forward strand.
GTTTTTTTTACAGCCTTGCCTAGAATTGTTTGTATTGGACTACCATGTTCAGAAAGTAAGAAACTAACATAATTTGTAACGAGGTGTGGGGAAGTGTCGCACCTCAACCCCTCGCCGTCGCCCAGGAGATTTATAATCTGTCCTGACCAGCAAATGCTTTTGATGGCCTGAGGAAAATGTTTTTGTGGGTATAATATTAATTGATAGGCCTAATTCTTAAGAAACGATACGCCAATTGTTGAAAACATTTAAATTATTGTATTAGAATATTATTTAAATTATACGAGTAAAACGGCTCATCAAAATGAATAATTTTAAACATTTTCAAAATGAGATTGATCTTTTTTCAATAACAATCAGATTTTGATTTTTTTTTTCAGTTCGGCATTAGCTTTTTCAATCTCTTTATATCTCCAGGGGCGGATCCAGGATCCACCCAAGCGCACTTTTCCAGGACCGGGTGAGTGTGGTTGCCCATTTCCTAACGAGCGAAAAAAGGGATCCTTTTCCCATTTTGGTGCCCTGGTACGCCTATCTTGGCCGTATTTCGGGTTTTTATGGTTGATTTTTGACCCGGTGACCTAATATAAGGGGGCGCAACTACGTTTTGACGATAATAAGGGGACGCGCGCCGGTTGCGCCCCCACAACACCCCCCCCCCAAAAAAAAATCCGCCCTTGTCTCAGTTCCTGTTTAGGAACCAGCACGTAGCAAACAAAGAGTTAAAAAAAACTTTTAACAGCAGGGTCCGATCGACGAAATTAATAGTGAGAGATAAATGAAAAGTACGATACATACTCCAAACAATGAGATACATGCCGTCGTGACAGGATTCAATATTTCGACATAAATTATACCATCATCAAGAATGAATGTAATCCTATCTCCATTCACAATCTAGGATAGGCCTATACTAGATCTATACCTTACTGTCACTGACATAGAGAGTAGTAGTAATTTCACAGACAGCACGATGACACCAAATATCAACAAATTTAAATTATTACTGTGTAATATTAAGTTAACTAAAACAATTTCAAACTATCTGTTATACCAAAAGAAATCAGTTTCTGGCAACACAAGTTGTTTAATATATTAAGAAAAACAAGGGCCAGAGGCCTATGTATTTATGGAAATAAACTCCTCGAAAGAGGAATGAATTAATGAATGAATGAATGAATGAACGACACTCAAATGAAAGTTTTCCCCGACAAAACCTAATATTAGGGGAGGGGGAAGGCCCCGACCGGGAGAGGCTGTAAGGCTTCGTGTAGCGCCGTCACTGTACAGTAGGACCTATGGACCATGATATAACTAAATTTCACACATCGCACGGCTACTATATTTGGATAATAAGTGATAAAGCATGAATCTAATATTTGTAACTAACATATGGTACAGTAGCTCTAAATTGTTCCCTCCATGAATTAAGTATAACAACATTGTAATAAATGCTTCGTTGATTCAGAAAAATAATGATTACTTCCTCAATCCACGATTTCAACGGAGCAATTGAAGCGTGGAGGTCTAGTACCTCTCATGATCCGAGTAGGATAAGTGTAAATTGACTGATAAAAAATAACCATTTATTTCCGGGATCATTTAGGCTACAAGCCGGTTAATAGTTAAGGCTATGTTTCAACAACATGTCTATATTACAATTTCTCACTAAATGTTGTTACTGGGAATTACTGGTTGCTATAGCGACAGTTTGTGTTACCGGAGAATGTCTCGGCCACCGAGGACCAAATCTAACAGTGTTCGAAGTGAACGATTGGCCAAAGACTAGCGAATTCTTTAACAATTTTGGATTAGTATCCAGGCCTCTGATTGTTAGAGAAGCCGGTAAAGTATCACCAGCATTTAAGCTATGGACAGATGAATACCTTAAACAGAATGCTGACAAAGAAGAGGTTGTCACAGTGGAAAGGGAGAAAAAGGAAAACAGGAAAAGTGACCGAGCCGAAGGACTTACATTATTGGAATTTTTGGAAAGATACCAACAGGAGGAAATGTATATGGTGCATAAAGTTCCAGAGAATCTAAAGTAAATATATTTTATCAAATAAGGTCATCTTGTTTTAAATGTAACAAGTAATTGATTTTAAATACTTAAAATTAAACTTAAACTAAATACATACGTGACGTTTTGACTCGTTGGCAACAGATCTTCATCAAACAATGACTGATGAGTTAGTTGTGTTTAGTTGTGGTGATCGTGAGATTCTAATGTTAAACTGTGAGATGTGCAATGCCGCCACATTTCAACAAAAATCTCGGGTGTTGATTGGTAGACACAACCCAGGGGCGGATCCAGCTGAATTCGAAAGAGGAGGCCCGATGTCAATTTGCACAAGTGTGGGATTTTAACAGTAAACTGATGGCAATAGGCGTTGGTCCAGGGACCGCCTAGGGCCCGAGAAATTGTCTCTACAGATGCTCTCTTGTGTGACTTTTAGACGTTCAAAATGTTCAAAATATATTATTTTGTTGAGTCAAAAAGGGGGCTCGGGTCGGGTCGGGTGGCCCTTTGTTCCACGCCTGCAACGCTTCACACCGCATTACCAGAGACCACAGTAATCCTATGAAGCCGCTATAACAGGTAATTTAATTGTTTTATCTGTTTACCTCTTTCTTCCAGAAAAGATGTCGTGTTACCTGCTCCTCTACAATGTCAAGTAATGGAAGATACCCTGGCAACATCGGTAATAAAAAAACGTGATTTTCATTCCGGACAATTTTTTTTTTAATTCTAAGAGACCCCGAATGTTTATATTTTGATTTGAGGGATATAGGTAGCACAATGCAAATCGGTTGTGGGAAGTGGGTTCAAATGAAATGTCCAATATTTACATAAACTGTAAAGGTAGAGGTTGTCAACAATTAAATAATATTTTTCGTACCCTCTAGTAATAATGTTATTAATTAGTCCCTATACCTGTTTTGGTATTTGGTGTTTTGATTAATGTAGTTGATAATACTGTACTTAGGTCTACTTGCACATTTTTAAAACTAATTTTCTCTACAAATACTTTGGGGATTAAGCTTCCCTAAAATCGACCTAACTATAATTATTTTTAGTTAGCTAGATTGAACAATGCCATGATCTGATTAATACTTTCTCTTCAGGGAAAGTTTGGGTAATGGAATCCGTCTGGTATGGGAGGTACAATTTGATAAGGGGATATGAACAATTTTGAAATAGAAATACAAAATATCTAAATTGACTTTTCCCTCTGTATCCAGCTATATGTTAGGCGTAAGATACACATGCCTCCAGGGGCGTATCCATAAATTGGGGAAGGTAGTGCTCCACCCCAGTAGGATTTTGACAAGAAAAATGCCTTCATTACATTCATTGGATTTTAGTTCATTTTCTTTGACATTATTATATATCTATTAAAAGAGGTGCCCAGTATATTCACCCCCACCCGCCCACACGTGGGGCGGGGGTACTCGGGCCCCCTGAATACACCACCACTGTAAAAAATTGCACTGTACAAAACGGGAAAAGTCCTGACAGCCAGGATGCCAAGAAAATCCCGTAATTACGGGCATTTTTATACTCGTAAAATATACGGAATTTTCTTGGCATCCTGGCTACTAGGACTTTTCCGTAAATTTTACGGGAAATTACCGTAACATTATCGTGTTACAGTAAAATGTCCGTAAAAGTTACTGTACAAAAATATTAATGCCCGTAAAATTTACAGGATTTTCTTGGCATCCTGGCTGCCAGGACTTTTCCCGTTTTTTACAGTGCATTTTTTTTTACAGTGGTGGTGTATTCTGGGGGCCCGAGTATCCCCGCCCCACGTGTGGGCGGGTGGGGGTGGGTAATTCTGTCGAATCCAAACTGCCGTTGAAACAAATTCTACTTAGAAAAAAAAATCGACTTATTAATGACATGCAAAATAAAATTGACATAGAAAGAATTCGACTTAGGCAAAGTTGACTTAGGCAAGTTCAACTTATATGTGCTTGTCAGCAAATACGTTCCGTCTATATAATGCTGAGCTAATATTATTTCTTGTTAAGACAAATCTATTGTAGGCTATTCTATTAATTTTTTTAGCTAATGTGGTTTAGTAATGGCGGAACATCATCCGTTCTTCATATTGATTCGATGGATAACATCAACTGTGTTCTAGCGGGCACTAAACACGTGGTCCTTATCGATAAGAAATTTGCCGATAAGGTAAGTGTTTAGATTTAGAATGTAAGACAATCCATGGTGTAGACATAAATTTATTTCAAATTATTATGACTCCGAGGTGTAAAGCCGGGCACTCACTACGTCATGCGACGGTCGTACGACTGTCACACGACTAAACCGTCGCTCCCTCTGTGTGTGGTTGCCAGATAAGACGCGATGACAGTCTTCTACTCGTCGGCCGATGGGCCATCACTAAAAAACCCGTCGACCAATGAGTAAAATATTGTCAATGCGTCAACCACACACAGGAAACGACGGTTTTAGACGTGCGACCGTCGTACGACAGTTGCACGACGTAGTGACTGCCCGGCCTTAAGGCATCCACCATTAATGATTCCTTTAAAAAAAACACAGTAAAGCTAACTGTTAAAGTATACCGTAGTTTTAGACCTAAACATCCACGTGATAACATTGATGTAATATATTTTAGTTAATCTATAGCAGTTCATAGTGATTTTAATGTTTCTTTTGTTTTTCGATTTTACTTTCTGATTGTTGATAGAATACAGAGTCCTATATAAAAGTCTATGCCAGGATGCTCTTTGGGTCCAAGTGGCTGTAGATTAGGCCTACATCAATTAAGAACTTGTGGCTTACACAACTGGGATTACTCTAATTGTCACTGATAGAAATATAAACGTTTCAAGTGCGTGATGGTTACAGTATGTCTAATTTACTATTTTTAAGCATTGAGGTGTCTCGTCTTATTCAAAATTGTGAACATTTATTACAATTTTGTGCAACGGCTTGCTTTTAGTAAATTACTATATTTAACATAATTGAGATTTTTAGTCGATTTAAATATTGTTTTGTAATGTTTATATTATTGTAGGTTCCTATCGATAACCCAACTGGAAACTATTGTGGAGTCGATGTAGACAAGTATGATTTGTTTTATTTAAAAGTGGTGTATAAATTTCTTTTTTTTAAATTTTTCTTCTTTTCTTCTTTTAATTATGCAGTGCAATGGCGGCGCCAAGAATTTCCAATATCTAGGACTTGGGGAATGGGGGTGCAAAAGGAAATTCGATTTTTACAAGCAAAAATAAAAATCCCACTGTTTCCCATTTTACGGCTTTTTGTGATGGTAAAGTTGACTTCTTATTTCCTTTTCTTCTGAAGGGGTGTGCTCATATCTTCTAGGAGTGAGTGGGGGTGGTCAGTGCCCAAAGTTCATATAACTATATGCGTTTTTTTCTTCCCAAGGAGAGGGGTGTTCGAGCACCCTAAGCACCCCTAGATACGCCACTGCTATGGAGTAGTATCAAAGTTAGTGAAACTTAACGTATTTTTTTGTTTCAATTCAATTCAATTCAATTCGATTTATTCCACATTTATACGTATATAAGACATAATTATTGATTTGACAATTTTGTGGAAAAGGGAGTGCCACTACAAGCCATAGGCTTTTAAATGTGGATCCCTGAGGGGAAAAAAACAACACTATTAACAGGTAGAGTAATATAACAATATATCATGTAAATATCATATTAGAAATAATCAAAATATGCTATAATAATGATTAAGTGATAATAACAACAATAATAACAATAACAATAATAATAACAATAATAATATTAATATTAATAATAATAATGATAATGAAGATAATAATAATAATAATAATAATGATAATGAAGATAATAATAATAATAATAATAACAACAATAACAACAACAATAATAATAATAAATTAACGATGTATTTTTCTGAGTATGAAATAACAAGTGCAGTATTAAGAACTGCAAACCCGAGTATAATAATTTAAGAGCTGGTGTAATATTAATGATGACCATAGTTAATTATATTGGATAAGACATCACATATATGAGACAAAATTCATATTACTGATATTTACATAGTATAAATACGACATGTGAGATAGATTATACAAAAGTAATACAATACAGTAGTGATTTAAAATATGTTTTAAAACATGTATAAAGCAGATATCTAAAAATGTATAAAACAGATCCATCACAAAAATATACAATTTAGTTTCGTTGAAAAAAAAAAAAAAAAGAAGAAAATTGTTATGTTTGCATATTTTATGCAGAAATGAAATTATATAGTTTGGCTGGGTGATTGTTTGATAGCCAGGGGGAGGGTATTCCAGAGTTTGGTTCCTTCATGATGAAAAATAATGATGATGAAAATAATGATAAAAATAAATGTAAACAAAAACTCAAAATTTTGATCTATTTAATTACAAGAATAATAATAATAGTAATAAGTGATACTTGTATAGTGTTTGTGGCCAATTGCCTCTCAACACTTCACATTATTTACCCTACATTTGACTTATCCCAAAGTCGAGGTGACCATTTGGGTGATACGGAAGGTCTTGCAACCAGCTTCTATCTTCAGTTTATCTTATTGCCTTTCCCAAACCTTTCCATTCATATATGCTATCTTTCCATCTCTTCCTCTATCTACTCCTTTCTCTTTTCTGGTACTGGGCATGTTTTAATGTCTACTTTCATTTTGAATTTATCACTTTGATTAATAAGGTTTCCATTTTGTCAATGCAGATTTATCCAGTTTTTTTTAAACCAACTATTTGAGGCTAGGCATGGCAAAACCACCAAGTTGTTGCAAAGAAGGTAATTGAGAAATAAGCACGTAAACAGGAATTATAAACAAATACAAAGGAAATTGGTGTAAATCTTGTCCAATAGCTTCAGTTATAGATGTCCGATTTTGATAATTGATCCCTAATTTTAAAGCTTGCGAAAAGTGTAATATGGTTCAAACAATAGCTCAATTTTCAATTTTCCTACAACTTGGTGGTTTTGCTGTGTCTTGCCTCATTTTATTATAATTAACATTAGGTAATTATTTACCCTTCTCCCAATTCTTATTATTCTGCTGCAGTTACTAAGTTAATTTATTGCTATTAAGTCTACTGCAGTACCTGCAGTAATCTATTGCTATTAAGTCTACTGCAGTACCTGTAGTAATCTATTGCTATTAAGTCTACTGCAGTACCTGCAGTAATCTATTGCTATTAAGTCTACTGCAGTACCTGCAGTAATCTATTGCTATTAAGTCTACTGCAGTACCTGCAGTAATCCAGTGTTTTCTTTGGTGACTGCATTGACAAAGATCTCATTACGACATGTTTTTTCAATAATTTTCTTTCAGTCACTGAATAAATTCTTTTGTAACTGAATCACTGTAGTAAATTCAACAGGATGACTGTGACAACCCTTAGTGTAAGGCCAGGCACTCACTGAATCGTGCAACGGTCGTACCATCGCTGCCTGTGTGTGTGGTTGTCAGACGCAATCTACTAGTCGGCCGACATTTTTTTAGTGATTCAACAGGGAAATCACTAAAAAACTGTCGGCCAATGAGTAGAAGACTGTCATCGCGTCTGGTAACCACACACACAGGGAGTGACGGTAAGACCGTCGCACGACACAGTCAGTGCTTAACATTATGTAATTATTTACCCGTCTCTCTGTCCTCTTCCTATCTACTACTGTGTCCAGTTTGTCTGGTGGTACAAATCGTATATTGTATGATACGTTGATTGTAATAGTCTCATTACTGGATAGATGATACTGTCCAGATGACTTACTGCAAGACAGTCCTGAATCTAAGGACTCACTAGAAAAAATAAAGCAAAAAAATCATCATTTGAGAAAATTTCTCCGACTTCTTTTTCTTTTAATAAAGAAATGTATCAGTATGGTTGTATTTTACTTACTAGGCCTAAAATAAAAATCTGTGCTATGAGTGTTGCTCAAGGATGACCGAATCAAATTCTCGAAATCTGGGTAAATCTTCTTTTTCTTAATTTTCATATTTTCAGCTAAATATATAACATTATTCGCAAAAAATTGTACGAAATGCACAAATTATCCCCAAAATTGTAAAAAAAGGAATCCAAATATAGGAAAGAGGAATACTGTACACCGCAATCAAATTGAAAAAAATACAGTAGTATAGAACTACAATAAAATAATAAAAAAATGTCGACTGACTGACCTAGATTTTTAAACATTACAAAGTTTTCTAGGCCTTACATAGGTTGTATTATTAATAAGAAAATGCTGAATACGATGTATTACAAATTACAAAAGCATCATGCATTACATATCAATCATTTTGCATGACTGTACTGTCTGTAGGTTTAAAGAAAAGCAAAACATTAATTCTGTCAATAGAAATATACAGAAATATACTTCTATATTTGTATGTTTTAATTATGAATGAAATTTTAAAAATGTTCTCCTTGTACTAGAAAAATAAACATTGCAACATACAGTCAGTTGGATCAAGCTTGTAAACAAACCAGGATCCCCCACCAACCTCAGTGTCTATTTAATGTTTTGTGTTTTATTTCCTTTTTTCCATATCAACAATAATAATGTCCCATTTCTATAGTACTTATTGCCAAGGTGTCTAAGTGTTTCACAACTATTACCCCAGTCATTAGAACACCTACTGTACAGAACACAATCCATTCTATGTTGCTGCTGTAATCAGCGTATATGGAATTTGTACCACCCAGGTACCAATTTTACTCCTGTGTGGATAGAGGCAACATGAATGAAAACAAAAGCCGACCAGAGTAAGTCTTGAACCCCTGACCGCCTGATTGAAAGTCCAAAATGCAACTGCTGCGCTAGCTGATTCCACTTACACTTTTTCATGAGATGATGTTTTTTGTTGTAGGAACTCCACAAGATGACCGATCTCAACTCTTGCCTCCTTGAATTCAATCTGGTTCTTGTCCTTTTCTATTGATCTGACCTGAAAAAAAATCATTTTAAACAAAAGAGTAAACAACTTGTTTCTTAAAAATATACATACAGTTTTAAACAACAATCGTGATACAGTAAAAAGGTTATCAATTTACGAAATACATGGGATCCAGTGAATAAAAAACATACTTCTTGAAAATTCATCTTCGTTAATGCTAATGTTAATTAGTTAATGTTAATTAATGTTAATACTAAATCCCAGAAACATCAATTTTATTAATATTTATATAAAGCTGGGCACTCACTGCGTCGTGCCACGGTCGTACGACGGTCACACGACTAAACCGTCGTGTGTGTGGTTGCCAGATGCGATGACATTTTCTACTCGTCGGCCAACAGAATAAAAGTGTGGTTTTTTTCAGTTTTTGGCAAAATTTGATACAAAAATCCAAAATCAGGCAACAACATATTCATAATCAGTAACCTTGAATTACCCTAAAACAATTGTTTACCCACTTTTAACAAGAAATGCCTACAATGCCATTAATAAAGCACAAATATTGAAATCCTGACCTGTCTATTAGTGATTTCCTTGAGACCACATAATGGGGCTGAGGTGAATTACATTCTATTTTTCTTAAACTTGTTGCAAAAAGTGATTGTTTCCTTAATTAGGGGGTATAGGAGGGGAAGGGGTAAATGTACTTGTCTGTATCCCTAGCATCTACTGAAGATTGATTGTAGCACTGTAGAAATTCAGATAAAAATTCCAAGTAGGCAATTCACATAAGCAAAACTGAAATCCCTGTAAAAATTTTACCTTAACTGTCTGACTTTTAAGGTCCTTAATTAAGACCATGTGGGTAATACCAACAGACTTGCAATATTCCTGGATCTCCTCTAATACCTTAAAAGGAAAAATAAAACATTAACTTTAAAATATCAAACAGACAATTTCAACACAGTTGAAAAATTGTATTACAGTTGAACCTCCCGTAAGTGGACACCATCCAGAAAAGCGTCCAATTACGGGAGGTTTCCGCTTACGAAAATTTCAGCCGATAGAGGGCTGAAGTTGTAAAATTATGTATACACCCTTATGACTCAATTTCACGGCCTTCTAAACACAAATGGTCTCTCAAATGTCTAAACACCATATTCTATATTTTATTAAATATTGTTTATTATTTTTAAGTTTGGTTAAGTACTATGATTCTCAGCCATTAACCGCTGACTGGACTTATGTGGGCCCACTCATTTCCAGAGCTCCCAAGTTTGGAGATCCAAAAATAGTGAGATTTATTTTTGTCAATTTAACGACCGAAAATTTGAATTTT
>JAOTQE010080536.1:5087-15756 GCA_025631205.1 Nesometra sesokonis
TAGCACTTGGTATCTTTCAATGTCACTAGTAGCACTTGGTATCTTTCAGTGTCATTAGTAGCACTTGGTATCTTTCATTGGCATTAGTAGCACTTGGTATCTTTCAATGTTACTAGTAGCACTTGGTATCTTTCAATGTCACTAGTAGCACTTGGTATCTTTCAGTGTCATTAGTAGCACTTGGTATCTTTCAGTGGCAATAGTAGCACTTGGTATCTTTCAATGTCACTAGTAGCACTTGGTATCTTTCAGTGTCACTAGTAGCACTTGGTATCTGTCAGTGGCATTAGTAGCACTTGGTATCTTTCAGTGTCATTAGTAGCACTTGGTATCATATGGTTTCATTAGTGGCACTTGGTATCAATTGGTGTTTTAAGGTTTAGTGTTGTAAGATGCACTTGGTATTATTTGATGTCAGTGGCATTTGGTGCCATTTGCTGTGATAAGTGGCACTTGTTACCATTTAGTGAGCACTGTAACTTAAGTGGTACTTGGTTACATTTAGTGTTGTCTGTGGCACTTATTATCACTTCTTAAGTGGCACATGGTATCATTTGGTGATGTTAGTGGCGCTTGGGTACATTTGGTCTCATTAGAGGTGCCTGTTACCATGGTAATAGTACTATTAAGTAAATGTTTGGTCAAACTTCTATTCCAACATATCTGCAAAAAGAAAAGAAAATTGCCTCTTAAATTAATTTTTTAAAAAGGCTAACAGTATTTTTAAAAAAATAAGAAAAAATGTATTTATTTGCACTTCCCTACTTAATGCACTTCTCCTCTCGCCTTCCCCTGGACTTTTTAAAAATCATAATGATATTCTCTAAAAGTTTTGGTCCAAAACATATTAATCGAAAACTTACTCTTGTAGCAAAAATATCTTATTTAGAGAGTGATATAATTCAAATTAAATTTATCTATAACGATAAGTGTTAACGATAATCTAAAACTTTAAAATTGTGTCTCTAATTGTACTAATCCAAATAAAACATTATTTATCCTTGTAGCAAAAATATCTTATTGAGAGAGCAATATAATTCAAATTAAATTTATCTATTAACGATAAGTGTTAACGATAATCTAAAACTTTAAAATTTTCTTAATTGTACTAATCCAAATATTATTTACCCTTGTAGCAAAAATATCTTTATTTAGAGAATGATGTTATTGGAATTAAACTTATTATCTTTAACGAAGCATTCAGAATATTATGCCGTCGACATTCAATAATCAATATTTTGTTCTTTTTCGTTTACCTTGAAGTTGCAATTGTCTCAGAATCTATAATAATTAAATGTCAATAATGATAACAATCATGCAACAATAGCCTCAGGGTTGCGGTAATGTCTTGGTTAAATCATGTATACCTTCAAGACAATTATATAGATTTTGACTGAATGAAACATTGACTTTCATTGTAAGCAAGTTGAGCTTTACAATTTATTCCAAGATCGAGAATATTATCATCAGATGATTCCAAATCCAACCAGCGTATCTGTAAATTTGACATTTTAAAAATTATTGATGTCTTACAAGATCTATTATTTTTCTCTTAAACTAGAGCGATCGCCCAATTTGTGCTTCTACTGCGATTTCAGGGGGTGTAAAAGCCATCTTCCATTAAATACTCTACCACTAGTGGGATACGTTGCAATAAAATTCTAAGATATTTTTGTAATATTGACAAGGCAGTTTGGAAGAGAAAATTAGCTAGAAAATATTTAATATCGAATATTTATTCGTGCACACTAAAATTGTTGTAAAATTAGAAAATAATGAACTGGAAAAAATGTATTATGTTTCCGATAACAGGAATGAAACTCAAGTTGTTTGCCTTGGTAGAGCGGTCGAGTTAAACAATGTTTTAACCAATTGAGGCTAGTCATGGCAAAACCACCAAGTTGTCGCACAGGAAGTTATTGAGAAATAAGCCAATAAACAACAGGAAATATAAACAAATACAATTGAAATTTGTGTATATTTTGTCCAATAACTTCAGTTATACATGTACAATTTTGACACTTGACCCCTCATTTTAAAGCATGCGAAAAGTGTAATATGGCTTTTCCAATAACCCAATTTTCAATTTTTCTACAACTTGGTGGTTTTGCCGTGTCCTGCCTCAGTTGTGCCAATGAAGCATATGATACCTCCAGTTCTATTTTAGAGTTCTTGGTATTTTTACTGGTCTCCAGTGAAGTGCATGTTTGGTTTTGTGGGTCGAGACAACACCCTGGAGTGTAACTTAAAAGAAGAACATTTGTTAGAAATGGTGTCTAGTGTATGTGTACAAAATTCCATGTTCGTTCAAAAGTGGTGATGCTGGATGCTTTTAAAGTTATGATCGCAACAACAACAACAAGAACATGAGTAAGGTTCTAAGGTTCTTCAACACGCGGACCTAAAACGAATACCGGTAGTTGAAGATGAGAATTTTGTTTAATTATTTTTGTTTATTATATCAAACTCATCATAGTCTAATGTAAGATTTCTACGATCTTGGAAAGAAATTTAAAGCTTGCATTTATAGAACTCTGATTCCAAAGTAAGAACTTTAATTTTTTACTTTTTAAAGAGGAACAGTAAAATTTTAATTTTAAACTCATTTGTTAAAGTAGATCTAATTGACATATTCTTGTATAATTTAGATCTTTTAAATACAAAATTAAGAAATGTTTTAAACGTTTTTCATTCTGTAATTGACGGTCTGCCGACTGTTGGCAGTGCCGGTCTGCCAAATGTTGGCAGTGCTGTGCCCAGCGGTGCTAACAGGATTCTAATATTAATGTTCTCAGTCTTAGAAAACCTAGTAAGAAATTTTCAAAGAATTTAATATAGCTTTTGCAGGATCTTTGTATCATTTTGGATATTTATTGTAGTTAATCTGTTATTAAAACTAAATTTGTTTTCATCAGGCCTCTGTCATTTATTCAATATTCCATTAAAGCCATATATCTTCAAAACGGATTTACTTACAGATTGCATAAAATTTTAACCTCATTTGTTAAATTAGATTTAAATATTGACATATTGTTGAATAATTTAAAATACAAAATTAAGGAATGTTTTATGGGTTTACACCATTTTTTCTGTGTTTCAAACAAAAATGTTTTAAACGTTTTCCCTTCTGTAAGTGACAGACTGCCGATTGTTGGCAATGCCACACCCAGCAGTGCTAACAGGATTCTAATATTAATATTCTGAGTCTTGGAAAAACTAGTCTAAATTTTCAAAGATTTTGATATACTTCTTGCAACGTCCTCTGTATCCTTTTTAATATTTAGTTGCTCTGTTATTAAAACTAATTTGTTTTCATCAGGCCTCTGTCATTTATTCAATATTCCATTTCCCAGAAGCAATACTGTATATCTTCAAAACGGATTTACTTGCAGATTAAATAAAATTTTAACCTCATTTGTTAATTAGATTTAACTACTGACATATTCTTGAATAATTTAAATCTTTTAAATACAAAATTAAGAAATGTTTTATGGGTTACAATTTTGTCTGTGTTGAAAAGAAAAATGTTTTAAACGTTTTCCATTCTGATCCTCAAACAATAACAGTTGTACGTAGAAAAAATTGACATAGAGGTCACTTGATAGGAGCATCGTAAGGACCCCCGCCACTTCCCAACTTCAGAGAAAATTTTTATCAGAAGTATTTAGTTGAAAAGTACTGCTAACAACTTTTTTTTCTGATTTTCAAAATCGGACGAGGAAATTTTGTCAGATGATTGTGATTGTAGCTGTTGCTTGACACTCGAAATCATCAGACCAAATGCCCAGTCTGATTTTAAAATAATTGTTCTTGTAACTTAGTTTGGGTCAATATTTTTTATATTTACTATACCTTGGCCTCAACTGCGATTACTTCAGTCTCACACATCCCTAATTCCTAATCCTTGACTAGCCCCACATTTTCTATTTGCTTCTCACTTACCTATTTCTGTGCCTTTGCTTTTAAAACGTTGTTTTATTTAGTGGCATGTATGTTATTAATATTATTAGAGATAGAATGTCCTTAATTTTGTAAATTAAAAATTACTGTATTTTACTGTATTCATTTTTTCTGGATAACATTGTATTTCTGCAATGAAATTAAAAGCAAAGGTTCAAGTCCCTCTCAGGACTAGGCAAAAAAATAATTACAATTTTCTAACCATTTGTTATTTTCTTCTAAAACTCAGTTCTATTATCGAGTGATAATAGGCTGATAATTGACAGATTGGGTAAAATTGTTTACTTGTAACCAAAAATTAAATTGTTCACAGAGTCAATTCCCATTTGGAACCATAAAAAATTATTTACAAACAATTAAGTACACTCTGAATTTTCGTTTGTGCAAAATGGCTCACATTAAAGAAAGTTCACTCTCTGGGAAAGACTTAAAGATTGTCACCTTAATAAGTTATCCTTGGTTTATTGACACAGAAATTTTAAAACTCACCTCCTTTAAGGCTCTTTTGCACCTTCATCTTTTACTAATTTCAGGGTATGTTGTCAGTCCACTTTTGGACATACCAGGGTATGTTGTCAGTCCATTTTTGGACATACCCTCCTAAATGTTTTCATGACATTCTGTTTGATGTTTCTCTTATCCATTAATCTCTATATTCCTTCAGCTTATCTCTCCGTCTCTGCCTGGTATTCCATCTTTCATTCTACTTTCCGTCCAGGGTATCTACTCAGTTGTCCTCTACCATCTGTTGTCTGTTGTTCTTCTCTTCATGACATATTGTGTCCTCAGCTTATCAAGTTTGTTGATATTGTCAACAAAACATAATTTTTAGAGTGTGTAAGGAGATTGTGTACATTGTGTTGCATGTTGGCTTTCTTCTGACCTAACGTTCAAGTAGTGTTAAAAGTTGAAGCTTGTACTGTATTTTGAAGTGCACAGTACAAGATTTCAATGTACTTTTGTAGGCAAACAGCATTACTTTCATTTGTTATAAACACATTATTTATCTGTTCTCTTGCTTATCAAGTTTGTAAAAAGTATTAAAAAAAAACATACAATTGTGACACTACTAGAGTTTCCAAATAGATTGTGGACTTGGTGTCAAACACCCTAAGGGTCAATCATGTCCTTTGCAGGCGAAAGTTGCTGCCTTAGGGTATGTTCAGACTCAACGATTAAGTGGAGAGTAAAATAGCGTACAATTATTTGTGTCTGAACTAACCGGCGATTAGTGTAAGTCACTAATCCAGAGTGTAACTTGTGCTTTCTGCAAACCCCAGATAACCATAAGCTATGGGGCTACGCCACTAGCATACACTTAATTGATTTTGACCTTATGTCATCTGTTGACCAATCAAAATTTGCAATTGGTCTGCATTGCACCATCAATTACGGACAGTAGAAAACCCCACTGGCGGAAATTTTTAAAATGTATGTACCTTATCCGAACGCTGGTGGGTACGCCACAGATTAGCTTACGGCCTGCTTACGCTATGCTCTGCTTAAGCTGTGAATCTAAAAGTACCCTTAATCTATGATTTTCACACATTATTTTCTTTCTCTAATTTTATAATGTGTTTGTTTCCTGTTGTTTAATTTGCTCGTTTCTTGGTAACTTCCTGTGCGACAACTTGGTGGCTTTGCCGTGACTTGTCTCATTTGTCTTCTTTGTTTTTTCTTTTATTGTTTGTGTAGTTCTGGCAACGAAGATACCAGTGAAATCAGTGGTCCCTAGTTGTAATGACTTTTCTCTTGTAAAGGGACCACTGAATAAATATTAAGAGTATAAGAGTAATATATAAGAGTGCTCAAGACACTTGTGAACTTCTTGCACCTTCAATACAGTGGCGGCGCTAGTCGGGGAACCTTTGCCCCCTCCCCCTCGGATGGGGGGGGGGCAAACAAGCGTCAGACGAAGCCTCAAAAGGAGCTAAAAAAGCACGCAAAACATGGCAAATTAATTTTTTTTTTTGCTCGTCAGACTGAAAACCGGAGACACGCCCACCTCAAAATTTAACTTACCCAACTCGTCGAGGGTCCCATGTCCCCCTGTCGGGAGCTTTTCCCTACTGTCAGGGAAATTCCTGGCACCGCCATGCTTCAATAATATACTCGAGTCCCCAAAGATCACATCGCTTCCTTTTCAGGCAAATGGCACTACCTTCATTTATTATTAACACAAATATTTATCTGTTCTTTAGCTTATCAAGTTTGTAAAAAGTACAACACAACTGTGTACATTCCAGATATAATACCAGCGCAATGTCAGAGTTATTATAATACATTATTCCGTAAGTATATCTTTTATATTTCAAGTTTTTCTTCTTTATATAAATATAATCATGAATCAGAGGTTGTGAATAAAATATTTTAAATTTTGTATTCAGAATTAATTTGTTGGAGGGTTTGCTAGCAGGCCAAAAATAAAAATATATTTGTATTTCAAATCCTAATGTTTTGCATTGTAAAGTTTACAAAACAAGGTATAAAAAAGTCAAGCCTTATAGGTCACGTGACATTCAGTAATAATGCACTATTGCATGATGGTTGCAAAGTTGCAAATGCATGATAACAAAATACTATTTAGTTACAGGAAGTGGAAAAAGTATCGCAAGATGTGTTTTATTATTTGTATAATACAGTATGTATTACTGACATTCATTCACTCATATTCATTCGTTCATCTATTCGTTCCATTCATTCATTAGTACTGTAATATTCTTTCTGTAAACACTTTCAATAATAATAGTACAGATAAAAAGATTAAAAAACCCTAAAACACATTATATACAAATTATATACAGTCCAGACAAGTAGTGATAATAATCAGTGATAAGTAATTATCATAAATTAAATGTATTTAAAGGGGCATTCTTTCCAAAATCCACAAAAATTAAATTTCTTTGGAAATTTACATTTTTATTATTTCTAACATAATAAACATGTAGTTACCTGTATACTTAATATTTTAATTGTATTCTTGATTAGAAAAAAACTAATAATTATCAAATTCTTTCAGGCTTATTCATCTGCTTTCATTTTTGAGGATCCACCCAAAAAATCTAATTCTATACTTATTTTGCATTTTTTTTATGTTTTGAAGTAATATGACATAAACATGGCAGATTAGTATTATATTTATGAATTTGAAAAAATTTGCAAAATAGTGACATTTTCAATATTTATAATTTTTTTAATTTTTGGAAGGAATGTGTCTTTAAGGTAAAAAACTCATTTCTAAGTTTTTTGTTTAGTCATGCATGCCCAGGGGTGGATGCTGACTTTTGAAAGGAGGGGGGGGGGGGCAGAATGGCAGCCGGTGGAGAGTAAAAGTTTTAGGGGTTCTGGGGCATGCTCCCCCGTGAAATTTTGGTCTTTAGATGTCTGGCAATGGCCTTAGGGGCATGTTAAGGGGTCAGTTTTTGTCTTACGATTGTTAAAATATTTTTGTTTTATAGACAATGTTAATAATATTGATATATCTTACTTTCCGAAAGGGGGCCAGAGGTGGTCCGGCTCTCCCTTAAATCCACCCCTGTATGCTGTATGCTAATTCTTTGATATTTTCTATCTGATATTTTCTTTCTGTTGGCATGTAGAGAATGTTAGATTATTCTATAACTTGGTAGAGCAGAATAAAATATTCTCTTGCCTTGACATTGTATATTAGATAGTACAGTATCTCTACATATCAAACACAAACATACCAATTATCTTCTAATTTAATGCAAATTGCTTAAATCAACTGGCAACCCAGTGGAATCATTCGCTAGCACTGAGAGATCATACCCTAGGGTTCCAACACCAATTAAAATCACCCGGCGACAAATCAATCTATGACCGTTTAAAACAGCTTGAGGCTCTCATCCACTCTCGTCATACTCCGAGGTTGAGACTTTCAATTATTTGATTGTGTTGAAATACACCGTATGTGTTATGTTATCTGATCTGTGGGCTGTTCCGCCATGTGGAAATACCCCCTCGGGGATTGAAACACCGATTGGTTAAGCTCTACTGTCGCAGATGAATGCACAAATTATCTTTTGAAATTAAGTTGAGGAGTCGATGAATGATACTGGCTTTGTTGTGATGGAATGAGAAAAATTATGGCAGCAAAAGTATGATATTATGGGAGGTAGTGACGACAGATATTATTGGTAAATATTGGGGATTAGAGACATTAAAACCCAGTGGGAGGAAAATGATGTTTTAAAAATAGCGTGGTAGAATTTATATATTAAGTACTGATGAAAGAATAGGTAGTAGGTCTACAATAACATATGAAATGTATGTAATATAAATTAACAGTAATAATAATATGAGGCTAGTCGTGGCAAAACCACCAAGTTGTCGCACAGGAAGTTATTGAGAAATAAGTAAATAAACAACAGGAAATATAAAGAAATACAAAGGATTTGTTTGTATATTTTTTCCAATAACTTCAGTTATAAATGCCCAATTTTGATAATTGACCTTTCATTTTAAAGCTTACGATAAGTGTAACATAGCGATAACAAAAACTCTATTTTTCTCTTTCCTACAACTTGGTGGTTTTGCCGTGACATTCCTCATATGATGATGATAATAATAATAATAATAGAAATAGTAATAGTAATAA
The DNA here is from genome assembly GCA_025631205.1 of Nesometra sesokonis. Classification (NCBI taxonomy): domain Eukaryota; kingdom Metazoa; phylum Echinodermata; class Crinoidea; order Comatulida; family Antedonidae; genus Nesometra; species Nesometra sesokonis. The sequence goes on from JAOTQE010080536.1 coordinate 13,666, forward strand.
TGATAATAACAATGTTTTAATAATAATTGTTGCATAACAATGTTTTAGGAGTTCACTTAGTTTTACTGTTTTGATATCTTGTGTAGTATGTTTATACTGTTTGTTTTGTATTTACGATGTGCAAAATTTCCATTTTGGTGGATGAATAAAGTTATCTTATCTTTACTTTCTGATCTTATCAATCAGGAGCCTCACAAATTTTAACCTTGTCTAAGGAATTTGAATTATATCTTCCAAATTCAAATAATTATCAAGAAAAAAATTATTGATTGAAGTAGCAATTAAAAATTATATTTTACTATTGTTGTGTTTTATGGTTAGTGAATAACATTATGTGTACATTCCAATTAGAATGTTTGATACATTTTACCCTACATTTTTAAAGAAATGTAGGATAATTTTAAATTAACCACCTCACTGGCTAAATTAGAGGTTTATAAAGGATAGGAATACACTGTACAGCTAAGCAATCAAGTGGAAACTAATCCAATTGTGCATTGTGATAAGACTTGACAAAACATCCTAATGGGGATGTACACCCAATGAAAGATGTCAAGGAAATACATGCTCATACAAGCAATCATAGGAACAAAAAACAGAGGAATGTACTTGTGCACGTACATATCAAACATTTTGGGCTATTATTTTTATTTTATATTATTTTATTTATATTATTGGGCAAAATGTTTTTCTTTGCTGTGAAGAGTTTGACCTTTTCCTGGGTGAATTAGTCAAATTTACAACAGCATTTGCAAATAAACTTCATTGTATTTTCAAAACAAAATCAGAAAATTCTCACAATTCGAGGGTTGGAACATGTGTTTCAGCTGTGTTATTTAGAGAAGGGGGTGTGACAATGCTAAATTTTCCAAAAATATGTCATATTATATATGTTTTTTTTGTGGGAATGCCTGGGGTAAGGATGTTGAGATGGGGATGAAATTATTTAAGAAAAAAAAACATAATTTAGAAAAAGGTGTACATACTTCCAACCTTAAAGATCACATAACTTATATTATAAATAAAGGACCATTTCAAATTTGTTCTGCTGCAGTTACTGCAGTAATTCAGTTACAACAGTACCTGAAAAAAAATTATTGAAATCGACATGTCAAAATGTGACTGTCACCTTGTGTCAATACAGTCACCAAAGAAAGCAATTGTACTGGATTACTGCAGTAACTGCAGCAGGCTAAATAGCAGTAGATTACTGCAGTAACTGCATTAGACTTAATAGCAATAGATTACTGCAGGAACTGCAGTGGAATAATTTTGACATGATTCCTTGTAACAAACTGTAATAATGTACCATTTGCCGAGGATACGAGGTAAAATCCACCAAAATACCATCTTAATCGGTGTTACGAGTAATACCTGTAGTGCTTAATTTTTACACATGTTTGGATTATTATAAATTCAGCTGGCTAGTGAGAATTTTAATCAAGCAAATTAATAACTTGTCTAAATCCAGCCATTAGTGAATACTTATTTTGTATTACAAGTGGTATGGCTAAGAAAGCCTGTAAAACACACTTGATCACAAATTGTTAGTGGATTATGTTTTTGTATCAGTAGTATATACAACATTGATGCTGGGGCCAATGGAGTTTTGGCGGTTTTGGTACGTGCGAGTTTAAGTAACCTTAGCCCCACCATTTTTATTACTTTGGAGCAATAAGTTTGGAAATTATGGTCTTTAGGTGCCCAGAAATCACGCTCTATTTTTCTTAAATTTTATGGGTTACATATGGAACCATCTGCACCACTGCTTCCATCACAGTGACGAAACAACCTAGCGGTGACGGTGTAGCTTGGAGTACTGTAGTTTATAAACAAGATATAGTATCCTTCCAGGGGCACAGCCAGGATGGAATGAAAGGGGGGGTCAGCAGTGGTGGCGCCAGGATTTGCCCGACGGGGCGGAGCATGGCTCGGGAAGTCCCGGGTGGGCGTGGTTGCCGCTTTGGCTTTGATGAGCAAAAAAAAAAAAAAAACCATACCGATGGCTGGTTTACAATTCTTGCTATTCACTTTATAACTTTTTACTATTTTACTAGAAAAAAAAATTTTCTCAAAATTTTAAATTTTAGG
>JAOTQE010080547.1:0-15755 GCA_025631205.1 Nesometra sesokonis
CCGAAGGGGGCCCCCCCCCCCCCCCTTTCATCCGCCCCTGTGGTCCTCCCCTCTCAATCTCATACCTGGCGCACTCAGTCCCCAAGACACGGAGATAAGGGGAATAATGTGAATAGGCCTACCAAACTTTTTTTTTTGCTTGTCAAATAGCTTCGAGTGTAGTTAGCCTAATTGCAACCCCTTTAACTGAAAATCCTGGATCCGCCCCCGAATGATCACACGTGTGAAGTAATTTTGGCCCCATTAAATATGATAGGCCTACTGAACGTAGAATGAACTGTGCAACCTTATACGTTGTCTCGGCATTGATAAGGTAACCGGTCCTTTTTTTTACACCGCCTTATAACTTTTAATCCCACCTGACGGTTTACATGTGAGTGATGCCCGTCCTACTCCGCGATTGAACCCCGTCCATTCGGAATAAAAACCGTACCCACCTTATCGATAACAATTTATCGATACTTAATAATCATCTCATGTTGTTGTATTTACATTTAAAAGAATAGAACTATTCACCTTAGTTCAATGTGAAGTATAGCATACACTGTGCACACATTTAACATTGTTCTTGTTAACCCCGCAGTGGGGTGACCTTATTTTCAATGATTATATTTTATTCAAACCTGAGTTCGATCTCGTTTTAAAAATTAACTATAAAGCCGTTACACGCACATGAGCTTTACACAGTGCCGTATCCAGAGGGAGTTCTCAAGGCGCTTAAGGGTCTGGAGCACCCAGTTTCAGAGCTAGTAAAATATGATTGCCATAAATCCGTGGTCCTCGAGCAACTCTTCAGATTAAACAAGGCGCCCCTTCCGGAGAAAAGAACCCTAAATTCATTACCTTATTAATCGTGTAAAATAGAAAAAAAGAACGTTTTTGCTTCAAAATTAGATTGTGTGTTGAGCCTATCCCACTCAATCAAGGATCCAACAAAAGGGGACGGGGAGCACTTTCCCAATTCCGGGAGAGCGTGGTTCCCGGTTTTGATTTTGACCAGCAAAGAAAAACAAACATTTCCTCTTTTTTGTGTTTTAACCCCGTAAGTAGGCCTAATGGATTTTTTTTTACGATTGGCTACCAATTGTTTTACCTTTTTGGTTGAGTCATGACACCATAGAACCCGTTCATGAATTGAATATCGGGTTATAAGTCAAACGTTATACGGACTGCACAATCGGTTAACAAGAGAACTGAATTTTATTATAAGAAAATAACGAATTTAAACCGAATTTCAAAGCAAATAAATCCACGCATGATTGTGCTCATTATGAGCTGTTTGATTAATTCAAAAAACAATAATTGACATAGAACCGGAGTTCATGTAGACACGAGTACTTGTATTTCCTATGGAATGACATTCAGCTAAGATGCATACAGTTATAATAAAAAAAAATACCTTCACGACATTTTATTAAGCAAAATTGTGCACCAGTCTAGTCGATAATTCTTTAGATGTCACTTAAAGCAGTATTATATTGTTCACACTTTGTATTTGAGGATCGTTTATCAACCAGACACTTTATTAATGCACATAAACACATTCTAAACTCATTCGTTTCTTATTGTTAGTACCACAATGTTTTCAGTTAAAATAGTAATCGATCATGAGGTGATAGGCCTGTTCATAATTATGATGATAACGATGAATGATAAATGGACGGAAAATTAGTCGTTTCTATGCACATTAGTGAGGTTTCGCAAATTTACGAAATACGAAAACGGATACGTCATAAATTCTTGTAACCTTTGAATAGAAAACCTTGAATATCTCTTAAATTTGGTGAATATTTTAGGACGATCATCAATGATTCGTAGGTAAAAAATTTGATATATTTTTAAACGTATTAATAGCAACTTTGAAAATTGGATGTGTGACGTATCCGTTTTCGTTTTCGTATTTCGTAAGTTTACGAAACCTCACTATTTTGAGAAGTATTCGTACTAGAATAACAGGATAAACCTTCTCTCTTATTGTAAAAAAAGTAAAACTCTCATCCTTTGGAGTGAATTTAAAAGAGTGAGAGCGACATGAGGGAGCACCCTTAAAAGAGTAAATTATCAACACTAACTAAACGAAATGAATTGAACTAAATGAATTATCATCACTCAAAATTCACTCTTGCGGAGTGAATTTTTTTGCAAAATTGTCAGTGATTTCACTCCTATGGAGTAGATTTTCAATCGGTTTGAGTGAATTTCATTCTTTTTGGAGTGGTTCTTCAGGTCACTCTACAAAGAATGGATTTTCACTCTTTTGCGTTAATAGAGTAAAATGTGTAATGGGATAAAAACGTTTTCGCAAATCAAATGATGTCGTATAATCAATAAAAACAATAAGATAATTGAGGTTTAACTATCTTAACACTTTCATTGTTTATGACGTCAATTTATTAGATTTTGTAAAAATAAATTTGCCATATTATACAAGTTAACCCGTGGTTAAATCAATGTAATTTGAAAACTTTTCCAATTACTTGCAATTTCCATAAAATATTCATTTTATTCATTTAACGTACTACTTTCAATTTCTACAAAAAAATCATTTAACGTAGATCTTTATCGTCATAGACGGGTCTTATATTCTCACTAAGTGCTCATTCGTGTAGACAGAAAACTTTGTAATAAGCCATTTCACGGTTTGAATTGCGCATGTGTGTTACCAAGGTCAAGTAATGAAACGACGCGCGGCTCTTATTGAAAGGAATATAAATTGCGTCGTTTTATTACTTGACCTTAATCTGCACATGCGCAGTTGAAACCGTGAATGGCTTATTGAACTCTTTAAACGAGTAGCTGTATTATTATGCTATTAAGACCAATTATAGGCCTAATGATACTTCCTTAGTGACCAGTTTTACCATTGGCATCTGAGACTACTATGGTTAACATGGTAGGCATATGACTCCTTGCAACAAGTCATTTCAGAATGTTTGTTTGTTTGTTTGTTTGTTTGTTTGTTTGTTTGTTTGTGTGCTTGCTTGCTTGTTTGTTCGTTTGTTTTTGTTTTTGTTTTTTTTTTTGCGTTCAGCCCAACAGTGTGATTTCTCAGTGAGCCGTTTTAATTGCTTGGTTTATGTCCAGGTTGTATCTAGTAGGCCTATGATTCTTCGGTAACCTGGTTCTTCAGGGGCGGATTCATAATCCAGTAAAACGAGGGGCGCCCTTTCCGAATCCCGAGTGGGCGTGGTTTACTTTTTTTATTTTAACAAGCAAGTATTTGCACATTAAGCGTGTTTCTTATTCATTGAAAGTTGCATATGACCCGTATTTATGTGTATTTTTATTTTTGGGCTCAATGTTAGACCCGGTGCACCTAATATAAAGGGTTGGGGCGCAACTACGTTTTGACAATGTTAGGGCGCGCGCCCCTAAATCCGCCCATGTTAATTGTTCCATGTACCCAGGGGCATCAAGAAAAACAAATTATTCTAGGATAAACTTGAATAGCCTTTTGAATGTGGGTTGTAAAACTTCCGCTTATTTTCAATTTCCTGTAATCTAACTTTGAGATAGGTTTAGTGTTGGTTCATTTCAGCTAGAAAAGTATAATTAATATCAAAATTCAAGATTTAAATCTTATTACCTACTTAAGTCATAATGAACTATTATCCGCATATAACTGCATATGAATATATTTTAAAAGATGAATAATTCTACAAAAATGATGTTGATATAGTCAGCATGCCTCTTGTAAATACCAGTAAGTTGCGTTGATGTAGTTAAAGTCTGTATCGACTAATGTAAATCTTGAATGGTTTATTGTCTTTTATAAATAATATGCCTACTACTGTATATGCCTTTTATTGCATAATTGGCCATATCTGTTAAGCATCTTTCCAAGGAAGACAATAAATGTCTTATTTTTAATGTTTTATGTTGAGTTAAGTTAATGGTATGTATCATATTGTTATACAAAGTATTCACAATAGAAAGAAACTAAAAATTGTGTGCGTTTCTATATGCGATTTTACAATAGAATCGTGAGCCAAGCTGTAGGAAAGGGCATACTGGTAGGGGAGACGTCATCTGGGGAAGGGGAGAAAAGAAAACTGACGCATGGATGTGGAACAAGTTTAACGTTGTGGAAAAGGAATAGGACTTTATTGTATTCTCAAATTTATGGAAAATTTCATTTGTAACATTAAACGAACATTAGGCCTACAATTAGATTTAGTTAACTTCTTATTGTGGGTGATATTGGGTGGATCAACACATTATTCAAGTCCAGTAGCGGATTCGCACGGGACGCCCTCCTCACCCTTTTTCAAGAATAAGGATTAATGTTGAATAAATGACGATTTAAATTATAGAACCATTTTAACGAACTACGTAGGTTTCATTCAGGAACGGATTTAGGGGGCGAAATCCGGCGGCCCCCTAAAATCGGTATATGTTGCGGTCCCCTTGTATTACATGTACCCCTAAAATGTATACCCCAAAATGAGATTAAGGGCCAAAAGCATGCTAAAAAAGTACAAATAACCCTTTTTTGCTTGTTTAATTAAAAATGTGGGAAAACGTCAACCAGCATTGGAAGTGGTGTCCCACTCCCCCGTTTAGCTAGATTCGCCCCTGGAGTCTGCCTAACGGTCTTTGAGATGATCGATATCTCAATGAAATAAGAAAGACATTAAAAATACAGTTGAACCTCCCGGGAAAAGTGCCCGCTTACAAGAATTTCGGCCGATAGAGGGCCAAAGTTTTAAATTTATGTCACATTTCACGGAATTTTCAACACAAATGGCCTCTCAATGTCTAGACACCGTATTGTATATTTGATTAAATATTGTTTATCATTTTTAAGATTAGTTCAGTAATATGATTCTCAGCCATTACAGAATATATAAGGACGGTTTTGTACAGAAATTTGTATTCGTTGTACAGAAAAATCACTCAATTTTCGGGAATGTCCGCTTATGAGAGGTAAATTAACATACTAAAAAAAATAAATTTTAAGACAAAAAGTGTCCGAATCCCCTTACGGGAGGTGTCCGCTTACAAGATGCACCAAAGGCACTGATTAGATAGGAAGAACAAATGGGTATTTGAATTTAGTGTCCGTTATGGGAGGTGTCCGCTTACGAGAGGTGTCCGCCCAGTGAGGTTCAACTGTATGCAAACATTAGAATTTGATTTAGTTAAAGTTACTGGCGGTAATAGGCCTGGGTGGATCAACACAAATTAATAACATACTACATCCAAGACAAACACTCTTTAAACAATATACCTATCGGATACACCTGGGGATAATATGTATCTCGTTAATTATTTCACTGGCATAAATCGCTGTAAAAGTGCTTTAACTACGTCAAAGTTTGCGCCGAAGACGATTGAAGCGTGCCTACTTTAATTACCTGTAAATTGATTCAATAAATTAATTTTTATTTTCGAATTCTCGTGAGGGGCGGAGGAGGTGATTTAAAATATTCGATTTGTTATAAAACAATAATCAAAGGATGCCATCGATAAATGAGTGTCTTCTATGAAGAGTAATGTGTCTACCTTAGTGTTGTTTAGTATTCAATTGTCTGCGTTTAATTAACTCTTTTGGAAAACATTATATTCGACATATTGTAACGTATCGTCAGTGTGAACAATGAAAAGAGAAATTTTTACGCGCGCGTGCATAAATATGCGCGTAGAGCCAAATTGTTGACGATTCTATTTTGTTAATCACTGCACGCGCGCGTTTTTGCGTTTCTTTACGCGCATTTCTGTCCTCGCGCATAACAGTCTGTACATTTTTGTGGTGTTGCTGACGATATAAGTGCTTCCGGGCATCTAGAGGTTCAACTCAAGCAACCTTTTTAAACTGTGTTGATCCGCACCTTAGTGTATATTTTGATACTGCTGGTTAGCTGTAACGTGGCCACTTGGACTTAATATCCTGTAGGCCTATTGCTGTATTTTGTTTTATCTGCATCATAGTATGAATCGACTTCTGTGACAAACCAGGCCGTAGCCAGAGTTGAAAACTGACGAGGCGAAGTCTGGGAGTCACAAGGATTCTAGGTACTGGAACCCTCTGTTGGAGGTCAGAGGGCGAGTCTCCCTTAAAAAGCCAAATTTTTAAAATTTCAGACGAGGCCATAGCCTCGTCTGCCTCATGCTGGCTACGGCACTGATGTTTGTTGCGTAATCTCACAATTATTTGAAGATAATTTTGAGTGCTACACTTAAAAAACAAAATATAGACAATTATTGTTGAAACATCAGACAGATAGGCCTAAATAAAATTCCAAACTTGTACAGTAGGTTTAGAACATTAGTATTAAATTCAAAATCTAATTAGAAAGATTGTGATTAAATAAAAATATAATAAAATGTAGGAAGATCAATCATATATAATTTAATGTGGACGACCTGGCAAAAAGTGGTCAGGTTGAAGCCTGACCAACCGTACCGGTGGCTACGGCCCTGCGAAGTAGGCAGTAGATTTTTCGAACGTTCTAATGATATGTATGATAGGTTATGTGGTAATCTTCTTCGCCGCAATTAACAATGCTAGTTTACCCCTTAGATGTATTTGTGAACTGTTGTTCTTTTGTTAATTATATTTTCTGCGGCCCGATATTTGAATTCTAATGTTATTGATAATATATACATAAATAATGGAAGTATTGCGTTCTGGCGTCCATATTTATTTTAATTAAATTATAATTTCTTACATGTCGCTGACATGAACTAATTAATTGTTATCTTTTTCCGACCTTTGAATATGGTTATCTGATGGGTCTCGTTATTCAAGATGTTGGAACGTTGTAAATACATGAATCATCTATTAATTCTAATCCTTTGGCTGACTTCAGAAAACATGGATTGTTCTAATGGATCTCCTAGTTATTAACGTCGTAAATGTTTCTGAAGTTGGTGGATCGCCTAGTTCCTAACGTCGTAAGTACTTCAACTGTGTTTCTCCGTCTGACTTTTGAATAAATGTTCTGGTGGGCCCCTATTATAGTTATTGACGTCGAGAGTCTATGCCCCAGTTTTTTTTTTATGGATATCCATGTTGTTAACGTAATTACCTCATTTTGTTCTCTGGTTGACTTCTGACAGCAGTGTTCTGGTAGGCCTAAATATTTGTCTTAACGTGGTAGACATGCTTCTTTTTTTTTCTGTGACTGACTTCTGAAAACAATTTTCTGGTGGTTATCCAAGTTCGTAAATGCATCATTTTTTTTCTCTCGCTGACTTCTAGTGGATCCCAGCAGTTCGTAAATGCATCAAGCTTGTGTTTTTTTTTCTGGCTGATTTCTGCAAGCAGTGTACTGGTGGACTCCTATTTTTCTCTGGCTGACTTCATAAACAGTCCGTTTTGTTTGCCCCCTCGTTCTTAACTGTCATAAATGGTTTACCTCAATTGTGTTTCTCTGGCTGGCTTCTCAAGCGATGTTCAGGTGGGTCTCCATGATTTTAACGTAATTGACTCAAAGTTGTTTCTCTGGTTGACTTCTGAAGCAATGCTCTATTTAGCATCCTAATTTGCAAAGTCGTAAATGCCTCAATTGTGCTTCTCTGGTTGACTTCTCAAGCAATGCTCCGTTCGGCCTTCTAGTTCTTACATGTTAATTTTGTTTCTCTGACTACCTTTTAAAGCAGTGTTCTGGTAGGCCTCTCATAAAAATGCTTTTCAATGTTCTCTGACTGACTTTTGAAGTAATGTTCTTTTGGGCCTCCTGGTTCTTAACGTCGTAAATACCTCAATTTTATTTCCTCCTGATTCAGTGTTATGGTGGATAATGCAGTTCCTAACGTTTTAAATACTTTGTTTCTCTGCCTTACGTCTGATATTGTTTAATCAAGGAGTTATTTTGTTTAATTAGAGAGACCATCCCAGAAAGTTATTTTGTGGAGGGTGGCCCAAAATAAATACAAAACCACGCTTAAACAGATTTAACTGACTAAATGACCTAGGCCTATGAGTATATAGGGTACGTTTAAAAGATGGAATTATTCTTGAATTATATTTAAAACTTAGAATTAGCTCACACACGCTCATGATAGAGAATGGTCGCCACTATTCACCCAAAATTTCGCCCGAGCGAAGGCTTTTTAATTCATGCAAGGCGGGCTAGAGTTGAGGATGAGATGCACTTTTTCTTAGATTGCTCTTTCTATGCCTCACTTCGCACTGAAATGTTGACATTCACGCTCCTGTAATACACTAATTCATTAATAGAGCATTTTTGCAAGAGATCGCAATTTAGAATTGTATTTCGTGGTATTTTAAGCTGATCATTTTGATGTTTTTAATAGTTTTTTTTAAGTGATTCCTTATTGTCTTTGTTTAGTCTTGCTATATGTTTGTTGACCATATATTGTTTTGATAAATGTTAATAAAGAATTTGGATTTAAATATTTTCTATTCTGACTACATGACCAAAATGCTAAGTTATTGTTACAAAGTTTTTTTTATCACGAATTCATCAATGTCGTCTGTATTGCTTATTATAAATAATTGCTCGAGAGGCTAATCTTGTAGGCGGCTTTTTTATTCTATTGTTACATGTTAAATTAATATGCATCCATCAATGCCGTCTGGGTTGCTGGTACTGAATATTACATAGCATGTTGTGGTGGACGGGTATTCTATTGTTACATTTTTAAATGCATAACACGATTTCATCAGTTTGCCTGGGTTGCTAATAATTGTTGAATAAAGCTAGGCATATAATACCCACCGGAGTCGGAGGAAGAACAGCATTCTCTACATTGTGATGCCGGTGAGGGAACATTTGCCAAGGTGAACATCGCCCTCTCTGTTGATTTTGTTTAGGCTATAGTACGATGTCTACTATGGTCTTGCAAATGAGATCCCAACCGATGACCAATCACATTACGTTGTAGATAATTGTGCCCGATTCATATAGCGCATGTAACACGGTACTGTAATACATGAACACACTGGGATTTGTTGGAATGAAATGTGTGAAAACACCGCCCAAAATGACCTATAAAGCCGGGCATTCACTGCGTCGTACGAGAGTCTCACGACTAATCCGTCGCTCCCTGTGTGTGTTGTTGCCAGACGCAATGAAAGTCTTCTACTCGTCGGCCGGCGGTTTTTAGTGATTCCAACAGGAAGATAATGATAAGTTTAAATTTCTAACAAACCAATCAATTTAACTGACCTGACTGACAGTTTCGGACGCATTGATTCACCGGCGTCCTTCTTCAGAGTGACGGCTCCGTTGTTAAACAATCCGATCACCAAATCATTAAAAATAACCATCGTCCGACGAGTAGAAGACTGTCATCGCGTCAACCACACACACAGGGAACGACGGCTAAGTCGTAAGACCGTCACGCGACGCAGTAAGTGCCCGGCTTAACATTAACATGTGCCAAGTTCAGCGGTTTAGTAACTTTTGACCGACACAGTTGTGGTCACCGTTCTTTAACAGAGAGCTTTCGAATTGCGACGACACGGAGCGTAAAACTTACTGACGCCATGCCAACACCACTACGCGTGGCGAAACTATGTGCGTTGAGTTGTCGCCCTGGATCTGATCGTGATTTTGAGTTTAGGCCACACCACAGTACCAATAATGACGTATGTGAAGTTTATTAGCATCTGTCATAACCCCTCTAATTATAGACAGGTCAAGGAACACTTTAGTTGTTTTAATGACCGTCGAGTTCTAATTCACGCCTGCGTCACGTCGTACATGCGCGTCGTCCGTATCGATTCAACATAGAATGCAAAACGTAAGAGACGCCGGTCACGGCTGAGCGCGTTTATTTTGTACGTCGTCGCAAATCGAAACCTCACTATTACGATTTTAATTCTAGCAGGCCTCCTGTTCTTAGTTCTTGTAATCCCTAAAACGGCTTTCTACGAATCTATCAATAATGTCACGCCAGTGTGTTTGGGTTGACGTTTTAATGTTGATATTTTTTTTTCCGTCAGTACTAGTACTTTACGGTACATTCTATCATTGAGGTTTGGTAATTTAGCTTGTAAAAACTGAAATGTTATGACAATGTTTAAAGCGAGTCATATAAACTCCTGTCTCCTGAAATCTAAGACTCTTCCATTTATTTACCTAATAAATGCATGTTTTTTTTCGAAGAAAAAAACACAGACCTATGCGGTTATCTTACTAAGCCCGTTAGCCATGATGCAGTGTGCCTCATTGAGGGGATTTTTAGCACCATCATCCTCTAAAAAGAGGAGTTACGAGTTCCAGTATCGTCCAGAGAGCCCATGGGGCTCAGCATCCTCCAAAATGGATATCTTAGTGCTAGATCGTCCAAATGGCGAGGGTCTGAGTGACAACATGCTCCAAAGGTACTGAAAATGCAAAAAGGAGGCTTTATCTGGCAAAAAGAGTTTAATAGAATCAGGGAATAGTTTAACTGTTCCCTGGCTAGAAACAACCTGATACCGGCCTGAATGTTGAATCTAATTGGTCTATAATCAGCAGTTATTTATTTCGTTTAAAAACTTAAATATTGTTTTACCTTTTAGTTTTGTAAGAATAACAAGACATTCTAGATATTGCACCCTCGCCTGCGTTGTCCTCTCACATATTGTTTATTCATTTGTATAATATATACAATAATTTTTTTCGAAAAAATGGCAGACACAAATATATCTGAATACCTAAACCTTCGTTGATATTGAAGTAGCATTAAATTCGTTTTCGTAGTATTCATGTTCTGGTTCTCCAAAGGTAGGGGTATGCTAGGAGGAGTGGTTGTAGTAAGTAGAGTGATAGGAAAGGCCCACCCCGTAGTATAAGGCACTCGGCATCAGCTACGAGCAGGCTGGCCGTATCGCTTCAAGCCGTATAGGCAAGGTTAGATAGGAAACTCACAATCACGTAATCGTCAGCTTTGATACCTCAACTACATTGGTGATGGAATCTTTGAGCTGAGCAATAGAATAAGATGAAAAAAGCACCCTCAAGGAAGAAGGCGAGACTTTTAGAATATTAGGATATATATCGCCATCCATGCTTGGTTAGGCCTATACCTGTATATTTATTTTTTTTAGAAATATTGGAAAAACAGAAAAAAAAATGCTGATACAAATTGTATTCCGAGAAGTACTAAAAGTTGGATCTTAATGTTTTGAACCTAATCAATGGCCATTTTATAGTGCTATTATTTATAGCCGTCCTTTGAGCTCTGCATCCTCGTTCAAGTACGAAGAGATTGTGTTCTACGATACTGCCCGTGTTCTCCTTTTCTTGATGAATGAATCCAATTTCTATTGATATTTTATATCCTGGTGTAGCAAACCTCGAAGTCATTGCTTATTGGGTCTTCTTCAGACAAAACTCATTTTAAAAACTTATTTTGAACATTATATTATCATCTTATTGAGTTTAAATTGTGTAAAAATAAATACATCTGAACCCTCTAATTAACTTGAGCATAATAATTAGTGTATTCAGACCTTGTTGTACGTAACAATAATAATCTGTGTCATGATGTCTGCTGTTTTGACAGTCTGAACACACGACCTTTTATGCTAAATTTGTCACCGTAACTCTTACAGTAACGACTTCCTAAACATCCCATGTCGACGTTAATTAAACCCATCAATGAAGGTAAACTGTTTACTTAGACATGCCAGTTTGCAATAACAGTCATGATAATTTTAATAGGACAACTCGACGTTTTGCTATACTCGTTCACCTTTCATCTTATTTTTTATTAGTTATTGGACTTTGCAGCTATTGAAGCCAACAAGACAGCGTTGATACTGTAGTTAAACTGCACATGAATTCCGTGAATGAATTCGCAAAAATTATGTTATCGCGAACATTGCGATACGTTGCCACAGCATCGTGACCCGGTTCAGCAGCAGCAGCAGCCGAAGCAGCAGCATTGTAGCGGGGTGGTTAAAATTTAAAGTATGCCGTCCAATAATCTTTGTACGGTTTAATTTGATTAAAAGGCACCCATTGCGTTCCATAGCAGGTGGATCGTCATACCTTTCTGATGTTTAATATTATTAACGATAAACCTCACACCACTAAACTTCATCATTCGTTGGTGGCGCACTTCATTAAACTTAAAATAAATATAATACAGACTTAGAGTCTAGCCGTCCAATCCCGGGGTTCCATTTTTGATCTTCTTCGCACCCATAGTGACACAAAATAAAATGTATTCATACATAAACTTGAAGACAACGCAATGTAGCCCACTGACAATTTAGGTTAATTAGTACAATAAAAATGTACACAATACTTCATAATGTGATGTTTAACATCAATGATGAACTGACATCATCGTGTTGGGATTTAATATTTCGACATGAGGCCTATGTCATCATTAGAAATACCTGATAATTAGGCCTACGTAATTAATGTTAAAATATTAAATCCCAACATGATGGAGTGTATTTCAATACTTGGAGTATGCATTATACTTTGATGATGGCATAATGAGGAAAAATTGAATCCCAAAATGATGGCGTGTATTTCAATACTTGGAGTATGCATTATACTTTGATGATGACATAATTAATGTTGAAATATTGAATCCCAACACGATAACGTATATTTTAGTACTTGGGTATAGTACTTGGAGTATGTATTATGCTTTTCATACATCAAAATGTTTAACTGATAATAGGATTACATAGATGCTTTCCGCGTCTAAAATTCTACCTTTACATATTATACATCTGACAAAATGCAGACAACATAAATTTTGAATAAACCTCGGCTGTCAAAGAACGGTCAAAATGTAGATAACAGTTGCTTAAAACATAATCAAGATTTATGCTGAAACATTGAATAATTTGAGAGAAACGTTGAAAACGTGTAATGTGATCTTGTCGTTCCACTAAATTAAATGCGTCAGTCAGAGCTACCTTCACTTAAGCATTTTGGTTCGTCAATAAAACTCGCGCTTATTTATCTTCAAGTCGCTGGTTTAAATACGTAATCGCGTGTCGTCGTCATTCGGTGCGCATCTTGGATTACGCGTCATAGACAGATTTTGATTTTCATGATGTTTTTTTTAACAACAGCAAATAAATAAGAATCAAATGAACAAGTGGTTGAATTAAGCAAGAACACAACATATGCATTTCGTGTTCTAATTATTGTTTCCAAGTTTACAGTGGAACGGAGATCTTCCGACGAATTTTTACGTTACGGAAAACGGAATGAACGAATAACACATGACTGTCCTGTTTAAAGATTTAACAGGAAGATCATAAGCCATCACTAGATTGAAAAATTGTATACTCTATGTAAACAATTTGATTAAACGCTTTCAGTTTTAACAGCACATTGGCTTAAACTTTTCAACAGTTGTCTAAAATTTTAGGTTCTTGCTGTGCGAATGAATAACTTCAAAGTAGTAAAGAATAATTAGTCAGTATATTATTGTAATAAATATATATTACTCTTTGCAGTTTCATTTTAGACGTTAAAATAATTGTATACTGGTACTTTTAAGTGGCGAACGAGGCGTTATTTCACATAATGGAATTATGACCCGTTTAAATGTCATTGTAAGATATATAGGTCTATCTGATCAGCACGAGTAAAATGAACTTAAATGTTACAATGTTATAGGCTAATGCGAACAGTTGAAATGCATTTTCATCAATGGACGGAAGGAAATCGTCGACAAATACAGTCAAAATGCTAGAACAAACGTGCAACAAACAAACGAACAACATACTAAAGCAAACGTACAGCTTACTTAGAACATACGTACAATGTAATAGAACCAACGTAATGGAACAAACGTACAACGTAAAACAAACGTACAACGTACTAGAACAAACGTACAGACTCTGGTACAAAAGTACAACGTTCTATAAAAACGCACAACGTACTAAAACAATTAAAATACAACGTAATAGAAGAAATATACAGCGTACTAGAACCAACTTACAGCGTTCTAGAACAAACGTACAAGAACAAACGTAAAACGTACTAAAACAAAAAACCTACTACTAGAACAAACGAACAGTGTACTAGAACAAACATTATAACGTAATATAACAAACGTACATCGTACTAGAGCAAACGTAAAACGTACTAAAATAAACGTATAATGTATAAGAACAAACGTAGAACGTACTAGAACATGTACAACGTACTAGAACAAAAGTACTGGAACAAACGTACGTACTAGAACAAACGTACATCGTACTAGAACAAACGTCTTAGAACAAATGTACAACGGACTAGAACATACGTACAACGTACTAGAACGGACGTACTGGAACAAACGTACAACGTACTAGAATGAACGTACAACCTAATAGAACAAACGTACATCGTACTAAATAAATGTACAACGTACTAAAAAAACAATAACGTGCAAAAACAAACGTAGAACGTACTAGACCATACGTGCAACGTAATAGAACGTACGCACTGAAACAAACGTACAACGTACTAGAAAAACGGACAACCTACTAGATCATACATACAACGTACTAGAACAAACGTACTGGAACAAACGTACAACGTACAAGAACAAACGTATAACCTAATAAAACAAACGTACAACGTACTAGAACCAAAGAGAAGTGTACTAACAATAATTACAACGTACTATAAACATACATCGTACTAGAAGAAACGCACAACAAACTAAAATAAACGTATAACGTACTAGAAGAAATGTAGGCATACATCGTTTTAGTAGAAACGTACAGTGTACTCACAGAAGTGTTTTGTGAATACATTATACATTTCTGCTATTTTTTATGTTTATACAAGTACGTTTTATTTTTGTGCGAGTACGTTGTACGTTTTTGAAAATGGGCGAGAGACTTACGTTTTTATAAAATTAAGTGCTAAGTTTTATCTTTGAGAACGTTAAGTTTTACGAGAACTCATGTAACTGTGTTTTGACAATGATTTCATTCCATAGGAATGATTTTTTTGTTTTAATTTCATTAGAAATATCTACTCTTAGTGTCTATCACGTGTCGCGCGACATCTGGGCAAAAACACGCTTCCGACGTGTATGTACCAGCTGAAATAAACATCGTGCATGTGTTGATAATGATGTCCGTCATTCTATCAATATTGAGCGTACGTGATGTTTGGTAGGCAATAACGTGACGATGAACTTCGTGATTCATATAACAGGTTGCATTATCTGCTCTTATTTTTGCATCAAGACGTCTTTAGTACATATCATCCTAAAGGAACCAGCGTACTATTTTCCTACATCTGATAGTCCTGTTGGTTCAAACAGGTCCATTAATGTCATCCCATTGTTTTGTCGATTCACAGTGGACCAACCAAACATTGCAGCATTCGAGAAGGCAGTGAAACTGATCCATCGCTATATATAGAATAGACTTGCAAAATCATTATTAAATGGGTAGTATCAGAATCTACTACCATGAACAAAACCAATTGTATTGGAAACAAAACAAAATAAGGACACTAATATTTTTAATGACATAAAATGCAAACACTACAATAGGTTAAACAAAATACTCTACTTTATTTTAGGACTCTCGCTTCTTCACTTGGAGGCGCATTTTCATCTTACACTACTACTTACCTTCCATAACCAATGTAGTTGGGATCACAAAGTGGCTGATTGCGTGATTGTGAGTTTCCTAGTTAAACTTATACGGTAAGGCAAGCCTGCTCGCGTCAGACACCGCGTGCCTCAATCTACGTGGACGGACCTTTTCTGTCATTCTATTGCCCGTTATTACTCATTATTTTATTAATCTTTATTATTAACAACAAACATCATAATTCGTGGCCATGTGGCCAAATTGCATATGATTTACAATTAAA